>CM038795.1:24760840-24947500 GCA_021764765.1 Vicia sativa | reverse complement strand
TAGCCGACACCGATACGATCTCGAGATAGCTTAGCTTCATGAGAACTCTCATTGACGGGATCTCAACTTCTACGGGGAACACTGCTTCCATGCCGTATACTAGACAAAAAGGGGTTGCCCCTGTTTGAAGTGCGTACTGAAGTACGATATCCATGCAGAGCAAATGGCAGCATTTCGTGCCAGTCTTTGTAGGTGATGACCATTTTCTGGACGATCTTCTTGATGTTCTTGTTGGCTGCTTCAACGGCGCCATTCATCTTTGGCCGGTAAGGAGACGAGTTATGATGCTCGATCTTGAATTCCTCACACAATTCTGTCATCATTTTGTTGTTCAAGTTAGATCCATTGTCTGTAATGATCTTGCTTGGAACTCCATATCGGCAAATGAGGTTGTTCTTGATGAACCTTACAACCACTTGTCTTGTAACATTGGCGTAAGACGCTGCTTCGACCCATTTGGTGAAGTAATCAATGGCTACTAGAATGAAACGATGTCCGTTGGACGCTTTTGGTTCGATCATTCCTATCATGTCGATGCCCCACATTGAGAACGACCACGGAGAGGAGAGAACATTGAGTAGAGTCGGTGGCACATGGATCTTATCTGCGTAGATCTGGCACTTGTGACATCTTTTGACGTGTTTACAGCAATCGGATTCCATCGTTATCCAATAATATCCTGCTCTCAAGATTTTTCTAGACATCGCATGTCCGTTTGAATGAGTTCCAAAGGACCCTTCATGCACTTCATGGATGATCGTATACGCTTCTTGTCATGTCGGCGTAGTGAGAACCATATCGAAGTTTCTTTTGTATAGCACATCTCGTTCGGAAGAAATTCCTAAAGCCTCCTCGAGTTTTCTTATCTTTGTACGATGCCAAATGGGTACTCTCGTGTTTGAATGATTCTTTCCTCGTGCTTAAGTAGTCGAAATTTCATCGGAATCTCTTCTTCAACTTCCTCTTCAGCGGCAGCCTTTAAAGTTGGGAGAGCGTAGAGTTATGCTTTCAATGGATTTGTCCATCATTTAATCACATTTTGATTTATGTTTGATTAAAAGAAATTTTCTTTTGAAAGTTAATGTATGCAATTTTTTCATTATGATGATTTTTAAGAGTTTTTTCTTGTGTTTTTAGGATTATCATTTCAGGAAAAGGGTAAAATGAAAAGAAACACGAGTGTGGAAACAAAACAACGTTTTATTTATGATTCACAATATGAGCGAGCCCTAAAATACAAACTCAATCGTCTTGGGCAAGACAATGAGAAATTATTTAAAAGCTAAAGCCCTATAAAACATCTCTTCGCTTTGAAGCGACGAGTTCAAAACAAAAGCAAAGATAAACTACTTAGAGCTATGAACATTAGTCTTGACTTCAACAGGTTTTCAATAGTGGCGAACGCCTTGGATATCGAGATAATCTGGTAATTTCCCACTTGGTTTAACCCTCGAGTAAACCTTGGTTGCTGTCTGAGCAGGCTTTGAAGACTTTGGACGATGGCCCTTGCCTTTTGTGCTGCTGAAGCAATCTTCTTGGTTAACAGATCGGGAAGTATGGGATATAGCATGGGTACTTCCTGTTGATCTTTGTGTGGAATCTTGAGGATGTTCCTTCAGTCTTACGAATGCGGTCGTTATCGTGACACTAGATCATATCCCGAGTCGTACTCTTGATCTCCGGTGATCATGTTGACATAGTGATAACCAGGATCTGGCTTGGTGAATTCCACAGATGTGTTGAAGCAGAGATCTTTGTTTGGGATCTCGATATGTTGATGACTTTGAGAAGATGAGTATTCCTCCTCTGGTTGACTAGGGTATTCAAAGTCATCACCCCATCCTGTAGGCTGGATATCTTCGATCCGGATTTTCGAGCTTTCTGGCGCAGTGTATTTCACCATGTAGTCGTATTTTCCACTTGGTTCCCCCAAGGTATCCCAAATTTCAGTAGGGACCGGTGGATTTTCATGTTGCTGCAAGGACATGTCTTCGAATTGATCAGTCGGTGCATATGATTCCTCCTGGGACACATATTCTGGGCTGTTCAAGGAAGTACTCCATTCTTCAGATTCAGATGGATCGTCTTTATCTTCTTCAATGGTTACGACATTGACTTCTTGCGGAACAGGGTTTAGGAAACCTCCACTGTGAAATACTTCCTTTATCAGGGGAAGTGCTTCATCTTTCTCTTGCTCTTTGGAGAATACGGTGTGAACCAGTCAGGTTTCATTTCATTCTTGACAGGTTTGATAACTTGTCCCCATCCTTGAGTATTGCCGTCTTTCACCATTTGTGCCGCTTCTCTATATGAAGAGATGGATGATCTGATTTTAGTAGATTCATCTTCTAATGGACGTTCGGAAGATGTGCCCCTTCAATGTCATTAGTGATGAAGAAAGCTGGATAGATGGCTTACAAGCAAAGCTTGTTCACTTGATAGTAACCAACTTTCCATTATTTGTGAATTTTAATTTCGATGGAGTAAAGTTACTTCTCGACTTCATGGATCAAGGTCTTCCTAGTAAGCAACTATATGCAGTGAGGACGTCCATGACTTGGAAAGTAATTTTGAAGGTGTGAGGACCAATTGTCATCGGGAGATGAACTTCCCAAAAGCGACTTTCTTGATCCGTCAAAAGCTCTTACTATTATGTCGTTGAACTTCATTGGTGTTCCTTTGTAAGCTAAGCGAAACGTCGTTTTGGCATTACATTTAATGATGAACCCGTATCCACCAACATATTGGACAGGGAATCTGAGTGGCAAATCATCGAGATGTGCAAGGCCAAGTTGTGATCTTTCCCTTCTTCAGGAAGTTCTTCATCACTGAAACTCAAATTATTACGGTGTTATTATGGAGATGATCCTCAAATTGGTGTAGTCACATCGTGATCCACATAAGCTGGTCTAGTACTCTCATCAAAGCTTCTCGGTGAGCTTCAGAATTAAGGAGTAAAGACAGTATTGAGATCTTTGAAGGAGTCTGCATTAATTGATCTACGACTCGATACTCGCTTTTCTTGATCAGTTTTAGTATCTCTTCAAAGTCTGAGTTGATGTTGGTCCCATCAGTAGAACCATTATTTGTGCTTGGGTTAGCAATGGGAACGTTGCGATTCTCGGCGGATATGCTGGGGTTACGTCTAACAACAGGAGCTACAGGCGGTCTTGGTGCTAGTGGAGCGTGAACTCGTCCACTTCGCGTTACTCGTCCGATTTCTGTTATATTGATATTAGCTGGAAGTGTAGGCAGGGGTTTCTCCTTCCCATCCTCTATCAGGGTTGCGTTATATTGGTAAGGAATTGCTTTGGTAGGCTGTATGGAGCAGGACCGGTGAGCAAATTACCAAAGGAGATGTTGGAATGCTGGAACCATTGTATGCGATCTCCACATGCTCTGGTATGTTGAAACAAGGGATGACGACGTTTACTTCGGGGTTTTCCGAGTTGATATCTGAGACTAAAAGCTCATGCGGAAAATGCCCTACGGTATTTACGTCATGGTCATCTCGGTTTCTGTAAATTTGTAAATCACCGATGTCTAACAAATGCTGGATATCTGCTCTTATGGTGGAACATCCTTGAATATCCTTGGAGCAAATGTTGCAGGCGGAATAATCGTGCTTGGAAAAAGCGCTCATTGCACCGTATACTTCATGGAGATGCACCACGTTTCCTCGGATTAAGTTTACATCGGTGACAAGGTATGCATGCGTATCTCTTAGCATCAGATTACGAATGTCATTGTGACTAGAAGCGGATTAGCTTGCGTTACGGCTCGTATTCTTGAAGGAAAGAAGATTAGACCTTACTAACCACATGCTTCGCCTTCAATGCTATGCAATGCTCGAGGTCATGGCACGGTGCCCATTGGTGGAAAGGGCAAGATACGTCGGTTTTGTACCACCAGCGGTTCTCGAGGCAGGAGGCGGTGACCTTATGCATGTCGAGTTTCTCTCTATTAGCGCGGAGGTAAAGATTACGTATGCGTCATTGGGATTGAGTCGGTGGTGACTCGGGCGTCGATTTTGGTTATTAAGCTTGAGCTTTGGCGAAATTTGTTGAGTTTGTTGATTCTTTGAAGTGCGGAGCAATTCTTACGTTCGGAGTTGTGTTGACGGTGGGTGCTATGGCTACACTTCATTGTTGGATGACATTCTTACGTGGTTTCCCGCGGGATACCATTCCTACGTCACGTTCTTTTTTCCTTTGAAAGCCAGTTCCAACCTTTCTAGTCCCACTAGAAGATCCTGCTTCCTTGGTTAATCGACCGGTTCTAACACCCTCTTCTAATCGCATTCCCATGCTTACCATTTCTTTGAAATCTCCGGGAGCACTAGCGATCATTCGCTCATAGTAGAATGAGCCTAGAGTATTCAAGAATACCTTAGTCATCTCTTTTTCTTCCAATGGTGGATTAATTTGGGCAGCAATTTCCCTCCATCGTTGCGCATATTCCTTAAATGTCTCTCTTTCCTTTTGAGACATGGAGCGAAGTTGATCCCTATCAGGAGCCATATCCAAGTTGAACTTATATTCTTTGTCGAAGGCTTTACCTAAGTCGTTGAATGTCTGGATATTCGTGCTGTCTAAACTCATGTACCACTTCAGTGCGGCACCGGTGAGACTGTCTTGGAAGTAATGAATTAGCAGCTGATGATCCTCATTGTACGTGGACATTTTCCTGGCATACATCGTGAGATGGCTTTGCGGACAGGAATTCCCTTTGTACTTCTCAAAGTCAGGGACTTTGAATTTCGCAGGTATTCTTACGCGAGGAACTAAGCAAAGATCTGGGCTTTTTCGAACAATTCTTTCCCTTGAATTGTTTTTATCTCAAGTGCATTTTAAGGAGCTGTTCTCCATTGAACCACGGCGTTCGTGTTATTTCTGGGTGTGATGAACTTCTTAAATGCGTGTAGTGTGCACTACAGGTGAGTTCAACATGATCGGTTGAGAAAACATTGTTACTTGTGGAAAAGTTATTCCATCTTTGTGAGCGAGTTTTGCTGCAAAGTAGGTATGTCAAGCGAGATTGCGAGAAGTCGGTTGGCGAACTCCTATGCCGAAGTTGAAGGCATTCCCATGGATAGCCCTACATCTTTGAAAGGTGAACTCTTGGTGCGACGGTGAAGGGTAGTAGTATCCTCTGAAGTTCTGGTTGATTTTGTTGCTCGATCTTGCTTGCGACCTTGTTGTGTGATGAGTTGACCAAAGGCGTGAGTCTCTCCACTTCCCTGTGGTGTAGTTCTTGTGCTACGAGTTCGACATTCTCTTGTTCGAATCCTCCATTACTTTCCTTCTTTTGATCTAGTATCGTATGCTCGAGTCGGTGTGGGGCGATCGAGACTCTAAAACGCGACAGTTTGACGATCTTTTAAACGCTTTGAAGTTGTTTAAGCATGCAAGCGTATGTTGGAAAAGTGAAAATCTATCAAACTCTAGACAATAGACTTAAATGCAAAGTATGATGCATGAAATATGATTGTTAAGAAGGATTTCCAAAGAATTTACGCTAAAAGAGATATTTAAGCAAATATTTGGATGGAAAAACAATTTTATTGATTAATGAAGGAAGATTACAACAATTGTTTTTGTTGGAGCATTGCTCACACAAATGATAAAAAATGATAAAATTACAAACTAAATTAAACTAATTAAGCGTCTTCGTCGGATGAAGATCAAAGGCTTGATGACTTCCTCTTGAGGATTTCTTTTCCATAGCGAGCTTTTAGTTCTGCTTTCTCGACTTTTAGCTTGCTGACGACTCTTTTCCATTCGTTGGAAGCGGGATCGCTGGTTGTCATTTCCTCAAGCTTTCTTTTTCTTTCCTTGACGTATCTTTGGATTGCGTTATCCTTCTGGCGAATCTTCTCATCTTTCTCCATGAGCCATTCATCCTGGAAATAAAGCGTTTTTTCATGATCTTTGACTTGTTTCTTGAGCTTCTCATTCTCAAGGTTTGTCTTAAGGGAATTTGCTTTCCAAAGCTTCCTTTTCAAATCTCATTTTGGTCAAGGCTTCTTGGTATTCTCCCACAGCTTCAACGGGAAAATTTGTTGATTTGGAAGCGATTGAGTACATGGGATCCTCATAAGCGTAAGGCATTCGAAATTCCTTCGCTCTTTTCTTTACCCAAGAAGTGTAGGTTTCCATGGCTACACAATTCTTTGCCTTACCTTTTCCTTTCTTTCGGATGTGATGCCAAGCTTTGATCATCCTAGCCTTTAATCCTTGGGAATCCTCTCCTTCATGATAGAAGTAGCTTTCTACTGTAAAACCGGGAGGTTTACCAGAATTTGCGTATCCGAGCTGACGTTTCGCTAGGAATGGGTTGTAGTTGATTCCCCCTTTTGTACCAATGAGAGGTACGTTGGCAAATTCTCCACAACTCTCAATGATTTCCATCTCATTGTCTGCAAAGATATACCAATGGATATCGTCGTTTGTGAGAGACATGATCCTTCTTGACCAATGCCACTCGTCTTTGTTTTCGCGGAAGATAGGAGATTTAGGCAAATGTGAGGTAATCCATTTGAAAAACAGAGGTACGCAGCACACGATAGTTCCGTCTCCTTGACGATTCCTATGATGAATAGAGACGTACGTATCACCGAGCAGGGTGGGAACGGGATTTCCAATCAGAAAGATCCTTATGGCGTTGATATCAACGAAATTCGGGACGTTAGGAAACAACACCAATCCGTAGAGGAGTAAAGCTAAAATAGCTTCAAAGGCTACCATACTACCAGCTTCAAAGAATTTGAGAGCCTTCTCCATTAGGAACTTTGAAGTCAGTCCTAAGAGTTTTCCTCTGGTAGTCAGGTTTTTGTCTATCTCAGATTTCTTAATGTGAGTCATCGTTGCAATGACTGGTGACTTAGGAATGACTTCCAAACCATTGAAAGGCACTTTGTCTGATACTGAGATTCCTAGGATATGTGCATACTCTTCCAAAGTAGGCATCAACTGATAATCTGGGAAAGTGAAACAGCGATATACGGGATCGTAGAACTGAACGAAAGTTTTGAGAAGTCCTTCATCAACGTTAGCGTTCAAAAGAGTTAAAAGAGTTCCATAGCGTTTTCTGAAATCCGAGGGATCTTCTACCAAGGATGCTAACTCTTTTAACTTTCCTACATCAGGAACTCTAAAACTGTATCTTTTGGTGAATCTTCCTCTGACGTCCATCACTCTAACCTAAAATATTTTACAAAGAAAAATCTCTAAATTCTTTGGAAATGGGAAGAGAAAATGAAGTTTTTTTTTTGTTTTTTGAATGAATGAATGAATGCATGAATGCAGAAAACATGGTTAGTAGTTATACACACATTCAAGCGTTCGAAGTCACGAGCATGAAGCCAACGATAAGAATCAACGTGGTGAATGTTCTAAGGGCTTATTCATCTGTGAAGCGGGTTCTCTTGATATCTGAGCTCAACACTCCCTTCAAAACATTATTGGATTTGGTGATTACTCGATGGTCCAATAATATTTTCAAGAGAAACTCGCCTGATCGTAGTATCGCATGATAATTACTCTAGGCTTACACCCGAATAATCTCTGCACTACATCCTAATGCCCAGGATGGTTTATGTGTTCTACAGTCCACTCAGCTTCTTAAGTTCCCTCGAAAATACAGCGTTTTCGCAATTACTTGCTAAACACAATATCCTCAAGACAACCTCCACTGCGCGAGAAATATTAACTTCGAAAGCATTGGACTGCTCACGTATTAATATCTCCACCTAGATCTTAAAAATGTTTCTTAAATCCGGGTTAGGATTTCTTTCCATCAAGTGAAATCGCGAAACACACAATAAAAGAAAAACAGATATATGCAAAATATGAAAAGCTTATCCCCTTTCTTTTCTTTTTGAAAACAAAAAAAAGCTTGGTGCTCTCGGACGATGTAGCGTTTTCTTTTTGAAAAATCAAAGTTCAGCGTACTCCCAGTAGTCGCCATTTTCATTCACGTTTAAAGGTGGCTAGAGTATCAAGCGTGAGTTCGGATTCTCTGTACGTAACGATTTAAATCTTTTGATTTGTTTATAAAGATGCATGAGCATCAAGCTTTATTATTTTCAACACAAGAAAGATGATTTAATGATTGAAAAGGAAAATGAAATACCCTCGATTGATATGGTATGCGTAATGACTAAGCGCAAACTAGGCGTAGCATTTGGGAGATTCGAGCAAGGGGATTGGTATATAAAGGGAATAGATGGAGCACCCTAAATATATGTAGTTATCTCTGACTTTATATATGAATATATTTGATATGTTTGTGTGTTTTAATTGCTATTTCTATGATTGGGAAAGTTTCTCCTTTGGGATTTTAAAACGTAGATTATGTGGGATTTCTAGGTTTGTTATTATTGTGCTCGCAAAGATCGTGGATCTTACGCACATATCCTAGTGGGAATCGAGCATTTGTAGCTCGGATCTGAGGTTCTATGGTTTGTTTGGTCGAGGAGAAGAAATTTGCTCGGCAAGGATGAGACCTTGTGCCTCGTATTCTCAAAGGATGTTGAGAAAGTCAGAGCAATCGTAGTTCCCACTTATGCTAGTGGAAAGCAACGGGATGTTAGTAAGAGACAGACAAATGTCATCTTAATGAAAAATGTATCTAATCTATTTCATCACATACATTTTTGAAAAGTTTTGATTGAAATGAAATCTTTCATCTTAAGTTACAGGTGTTTTTCTTGAGTGTACAAGCGTTACCACTTACATGTTTAAGAAAGATGTTTGAAAAAGATGATTGAATCTTTTAACTGTAAGTATTGGGTGTTTTCCTTGAGTGTACAAGCGTTACCACTTACTGTTAAGAGATGTTTTTGTTTGAAAATAGTTTATGAAAAGTTTTTGAAAAGTTTGAAAAGTTTTTGACTGTATGTGATATGATAGATGAGATACTTCTTCCATAGAGATGATAGATGTCTAAATCTCAAGGAGAAATTGATTGGATTAAAGGGATGCTTTTAAGAAGCCCGTGGGTCCTTGTATTAGCCCAGAGGAGGCATTCAGGTCATCGAGGGTCATCGAGGGTCCTTGTATGAAGCTCAAGAGGAAGCTATAGGGTATGGCAGGCTTTGGCTTGAAAGGGATTTCACCGAGAAATCATCCTTTGCTGAATAAGAGCAATTTCACCGGGAAATTTTACTCTCTGGTGATTTTTGAAAGTGATTTCACCGAGAAACCATCCTTTCGGGTTCTATCTTAAGCGGGTGATTCTTTGTATTGGAAGCCCAAGAGGAGGCATTAAGAGATTTCCTATCTCTTTCATTGTATGATGCCCAAGGCTAAACTCAATGAGGAGTTCTTTGAGCGAAGCCCAAGAGGAGGTGACTCAACGGAGTGTTGTCTTATATGAAGCCTAAGCGGAGGCTAACTCTGAGGAGAGTTTCTTTGCAAGAAGAGAAGGCTAACCCATCTTGAGGATGAATTGTCTTATATAACCCAAGGAGGCTATACTCTGTTGGAGATAAAATGTCTTGTATGAACCAAGCGGGCTAACTCAATGGGGATGAGTTATCTTGTAAAGCCAGCGGAGGCTAAATGTGGGAACCTATTGATTAGTCTAATTTGTTATGTTAATAACTAGACAGTTATGTAAACGTGTGTGTGATATGTATTCACAGGAGTTTATGAAGGAAATATAAACAAATGCATGATGTTTATTTACAGCGTTTATGAAATATAAACAAGTGTCTGTGTGACGTTTAAAACAGCGACTTGATTATTACAAGTTTGGGTGTACAAGGAAGTGAATATGTACGAGCAATTTTTATGTCAGAGAAATATGTACATAGGAGGTTGAGACTTACACCGTAAGGGTGGCCCATTGGTTTAAAAGCAGTTTCACGAGGAATAATGCTCCTTTCAATACCAATGGTATTGGTGAATGTCTGAGATGAAGCAAGCGAATGATCAAGTTTTATCGAAAAAGTATTTTCAAAAAGTATCTGTGTTATGTACAGATAAAAGTTTGTTTTGTATTTGAAAAGTATTTGTTATGAAAATGTGTATGTACACAAAGAATGTTGGTTTGAGTATACACAAGTGGAGTGAGAACAAACGATTGAAGTTTATACATACTTGAGTAAAAAAGGAGTATCTGTATTATGTACAGATGAAATTTGTATGTACAAAGAAATATTATGTACACAAAAGAATTTTATGGGACTTACACCGTGATGGAGGCCCATTGGTTAAAAAAGAAATTTTGCTCAGAAGAATTCTTCCTTTAGAACCAATGGATTCGGTGTATAGACAAACGAATGAAAAACAAACGACAGAAATTTGTTTACGTTTGAATATTAACAATGATAATTTGAGTATGTACAAGTAAAACTAAATATGTACATAAAGGATTGGGACTTACACCATAAGGGAGGCCCATTGGTTTGAAAGCAGTTTCACAGGGAATAATGCTCCTTTCAATACCAATGGTGTTCAGTGTAAGATGAAAACAAACGGAAGAAAGTTTGTCTGTATTATGTACAGATGAAAAATTGTACATAAATAAATGAATATGTATAAAGAAATATATACATAAAAAGAATGTTTTGGGACTTACACCGTGAGGGAGGCCCATGATCGATCGAGAAATTCGAGAGAAGACGAAATTAGTTTTATCGTTTAAATCGGATCAATCATGGTAAAAAAGATGCAAGTTTGATGAAATGTTTTGAAAAATGATTTGAAAATGTTTTTGAAATGTTAAGTTCATTTATGAAAAGTTTTGGAAAAAATCGGAAGTCGAAAACTTGAAAAATTCACCTTAAAAGGAGGTTTGAAAAAGTGTTCAGAACGTCGTTTTCGGCTCGATTAAAATTTAATCAGATGAAAGTTTTTTTTGATTTTTTTGACATAATCATAAAATATATATATTAAATGACAAGTGTGCAAAAAATCATCTCAAAATGAGAAGTTTTGATTGGTTAAAAAAATTGTTGAAGTTTGATAAAAAAAAACATGAAAATATTGAAGTTTTGTGAAAAAAAGAGTGAAAAATGGTCTTGCTGGGTTTTGAACCCATGACCTTTGAGTGGGACGCGTGTCACAAAGCCTTAAGAGGAAGCAGATCACCACTAGACCAAACGTGCTGGGATGTGTTAGTGGAAAATGACACGCGTTGATATCATGTTGGATTATTTAAAAATTTGAAATGAAGAACAGACGAAGAACACGCGCGAATGGTTCTTCGTGTTTTTGATTTTCAGAAATCCAAATCCTAGTTCAAATCTTTGTTTCTCAACCAAATTGAGTGAAATAAACATCAAACTTGATCGGTTTTTCATCACGAACATGCTGGTGGTTGTTAATTTCATTTATATTTAGCCCAGAATGATTTAGGTTTTAAAAACGCGAAGAACCCTAAACTGAAAAATCTAAATTAAATGATGTATGTTGAATGATTGTTTGATTTTATTGAGGGTTAAGGATCGTGTTAAGTGCATAAAGAGAATGGCCAAGAGCTTTTCTCAATTGGTGCAAGGAATATGGAGTTTGAAGTTAGTGTTCTAACACGGAAAAGGCGAGATCAAATTCATTCTAGAGCACTTCCGGTTGTTGTTTCTTGATTGATTAAGCTCCAGCGGCATGTAAGGATGCTATGAGGATGGCACGCACCTCTTGAATCAATGGATTGTTTCTGATCGACTGCAAGCTCAAAATGCAAAGTGGAAATCGAGGTTAAAGCGATTCTGAGTTCTTTGTTCTTGTTTTGGATCAACTCCATGATGTATATGGATTGTGTTTGGATCATTAGAACAACAATTTCTCCAGCCAAACTTGGAATTCGATTCCTAAGTCAGTTTTGAAGTTTTGAAAAATGGAATTTGGCTGGTTTTAAGTTTAGTTCGAGTTTGATTTTAGGCTTGCAACAAGTTTGTTAATGATTATACAACATGTATGACACCAAATTTTACCATGTTTTTAGCTCAAACTCAAAATGCTATGTTTTCTAAAATTGCACTAGATTGATTGATTTTCAAGAAAGTGAAAGAAAGCATGGATTTTGCATTGTTTTTGCTATTGATTGAAGCTTGAACTATGATCCTTTTATAGACAAATAGGCTCTGAAATGTTAGGCAAATGTCCATGGCATTTGGATATTCAAAGAAAGCTTAGAGGGTAAGATTGTCATTTGTAAAGCAAAAGGAACCTTCCTTTTTTACCATGTGTGAATTTATCCAAACTTGATCCAATATTCAATCATCACTTCTCACTGATGTTTATCAGTTTGATGACTCAATTTGGAAAGGTGGCAAGTGGTTTAAATGAAAAAAACACAAAATGACCTATAATTTTACAAGTTTGTACTTGAAAATTATGGATTTTGGAGCTCTAAATTTCAAATTCAAAAGTGTAGCTAGACTCCATGGATTTGAGAGTTCTTGGACATTTTGGAAAGATTTTTCCATGATCTACAACTTTCATGTTTTGAGTTTTTTCAAATTCCAATTAGAACTAGGTAAAAAATTGGCTTGAAGTTTGAAAAAAATGACAAATTTCAACACTTAGAAATTTTTCTAAGTGTGAAAACTTTTGACTTTTTGTTGACTTTTTCAAATTCTTGATTTTTTGATGATCATGATGGATCATTTGAAGTATTTTGATGATGGAAAAGTTTTGTTTTGAAAAATTTGACCAAAAGTCAAAGTTTGACTTTTACATGCAGATGAAATTTCATCGGATGTTTACAGCAGTGATGAATTACGTAAACTTCGTGATGATTTGAATCCAGAAATTAGGTCAAGAGGTTGTATCTAAGATATGATGACCAATCTCTATCCAAAAAAGTCATCCACTGCTCAAAAAGTCAGAGAATTCTCTTGCCCGATCAAAACCCTAATAGGTCGATCCTTGATTGATCTGTGAGAAAATTTTGTTATCTGATGATCAGAGGTGGATGTTTTGATCAAGATAGATCAAATGAGATGGAAAAATCTCAAACCCTAATTGGTTAGCTCTTGAATCAGATGAAAATCTGATGAAACCCTAATTTTGACCTGTGAATGCTATACCTGATTAATGCTGTTTGAACAGTTAATTGTGCAAATGATGCAAATGTAAGGTGGTATATTAGGTCAAAATTTGGGGTATGACACCAGGGTCTCATGGTTGGGGATAGGAGCACCTATCCTCACGAGGTTAATCAAGTCCATATACTTGGTTAATCATAACCCGAAATATCATTTCTCTACGTCCAACGCCGCAATTTTCAAAACACTTTCAAGTCAAAAATAATTAATTGAACTTGTACTTTCAAAAATCAATTTTTCTACAAAAATAAAAAAACATAGTGCTATGGTATTTAATTAAATTGTTAGAAGTTAGCCCAACGATTTAGTTAAAATGTAAAGTATTTGGGCCATTAGAGGTAACAATGACTTAAATACTTTATTCCATACACTTAATAAAAGTGAACTTTGTTTCACCTCACTCTTTTCATAATAAAGATTTTTTGGATGAGAGATGATCGGTTGACCTCAATCACCAATCTCGAGTATCGAATCGTTAGAGGATATCCCAACGTTTTGGTACTTGTCATCTACAATTAAAATCAATTCAACCCATTCAAATTCCTTTTCCGCTCATACGCGGTCATCAAAAAAGAAAAAACATTTTCTTCTAAAATCAACACAACCAATCCAAACATTTTCATCAAGAACTACGGAGTTTGACTTTCCCATTGCGAGGGAATCGTGAGCCGCGGTTTTGAAACCGTGTCAAACTCAAAATAATAATAAACAAACCCTTTTCTTTTTCATAACTTAGAAATTAGCGATTACACACACGAACACATTTTGAACTAAATGGGTCCCATCGAGTACGATGGACGTAAGAGGTGCTAATACCTTCCTCTTGCGTAACCGACTCCCGAATCCATGCTTTTTGGTCTTGTAGACCGCCTTATCCGATTTTTGTGGGTTTTATCTATATTTTCCCGTTCTTTCTAGAACAAATAAAATTAGGTGGCGATTTCATTTTTTTGAAAATTCATTTAAATGATTTTTGAAAATCGAGTTGCTTCACCTTGTGCCTACGTATTCTCAAAAGGATGTTGAGAAAGTCAGAGCAATCGTAGTTCCCACTTATGCTAGTGGAAGCAACAGGATGTTAGTAAGAGACACAGACAAATGTCATCTTAATGAAAAAATATATCTAATCTATTTCATCACATACATTTTGAAAGGTTTGATTGATTGAAATCTTTCATCGTAAGTTATAGGTGTTTTGCTTGAGTGTACAAGCGTTACCACTTACATGTTTAAGAAAGATGTTTGAAAAATGATTGAGTCTTTTAATTGTAAGCATTGGGTGTTTTGCTTGAGTGTACAAGCATTACCACTTACGATTAAGATATGTTTTTGTTTGAAAAGAGTTTGAAAAGTTTTTTGATTGTATGTGATGTGATAGATGAGATACTTCTTCCATAGAGATGATAAATGTCTAAATCTCGAGAGAAATTGATTGGATTTAAAGGATGCTTTTAAAAGCATGGGTCCTTGTATTGTAAGCCAAGAGGAGGCATTAGAGGGTCATCGAGGTCCTTGTATGAAGCTCAAGAGGAAGCTATAGGGTATGGTGGCTTTGGCTTTAAATTTCAGGAAACCATCCTTTTGGAATTAAGAGCAATTTCACCGAAATTATACTCATGGTTCTATCTACTTGGTGATTCTTTGTATTGGAAGCCCAATAGGAGGCTGTTAAGAGATTTCTGTCTCTTTCATTGTATGATGCCCAAGAAGGCTAAACTCAATGAGGAGTTCTTTTGAGCGAAGCCCGAGGAGGTGACTCAGCAGGTGTTGTCTTATATGAAGCCTAAGCGGAGGCTAAACTCAGATTAATGAGTTTTCTTATATGAAGCCTAAGAGGAGGCTGAACTCAGATAAAATGAGTTACCTTGTACAAAGCCCAAGAGGAGGCTAACCTGTGGGGAACCTATTGGTTAGACTAGTTGTTATGTAATAACTAGACAGTTGTATAAACAAGTGTGTGTGTGATATGTATTCATAGGAGTTTATGAAGGAAATATAAACAATGCATGATGTTTATTTACAAGAGTTTATGAAGGAAATATAAACAAGTGTATGTGAAATGAACGTTTAAAACGAGCGTAACTTGATTATTTACAAGTTTGGATGTGTACAAGAAAGTAAATATGTACACGAACGAGTATTTATGTACGAGGAGATATGGATGTACATAGGAGGGTTGAGACTTACACCATAAGGGTGGCCCATTGGTTTAAAAGCAGTTTCACCGGGAATAATGCTCCTTTCAATACCCATGGTATTCAGCGTGTATACAATTGAAATAAAAACAAACGATCGAAGTTTGTCTGTATATTACAAAAGACGTCTGTATTATGTACAGATAAAAATTGGTATGTATATGAAAAGAATTTGATATGTACAAAGAAATATGTATGTACATAAAGAATGTTGGGACTTACACCGTAAGGGAGGCCCATGATCGGTTAAGAAATTCGAAGAAAAACGAATTCGGTTTTATCGTCAAATCGGATCGATCATGGAAAAAGATGTAAGTTTGATGAAAAGTTTTGAAAAATGATCTTGAAAGTGTTTTTGAAAAGTGAAATATACTTATGAGAAGTTTTGAAAAGAATCGGGCTTCGAAAGTTTGAAAAAATCACCTTTAAAGGTGCTTTGAAAAAGTACTCACATCACTGAAACTTAGATTATTGCAAGCTGTTATGTTGCCCACAATTCCTCCAAATTGGTCTGTAGTCACATCATGATCTACATAAGCTTGATCTAGTATTTTCATTAAAGCTTCTCGGTGAGCTTCGGAGTTCAAAAGTAGAGATAGTATCGAAATCTTGGAGGGAGTCTGCATCAGCTGATCCACGAATCTGTACTCGCTTTTCTTGATTAGCTTCAAAATCTCATCAAAATCCGAGTTACTGTTGGTTCTATCAGACAGACCAACGTTTGTGTCTGGATTGACAACGGGAATCCTCGTAGGGTTCTCAGATGGTGTATTAACTGGATTTTGTCTAACTACAGGAACAACAGGCGGTTTTGGTGGCAACAGAGTATGTACTCGTCCACTTCGTGTTACTCGTCCTATCTCAGTTATGTTGACATTAGCTGGAAGAGTTGGCATGGGTTACTGTTCGCGTTAAAAGGTGACGCGCTAGAGGATGCGAACGTGAATTCGGATTCTCTGGCTCAAAACGATTTACTCTTTTGATTTGTTTATAAAGATGCCGCGAGCATCAAGCTTTATTATTTTCCACACAAGAAAGATGATTTAATGATTATGAAAAAGGGGAAAGCTGAAATACCCTCAATTGATATTGGTATGCGTAACGACTAAGCGCAAACTAGGCATAGCATTGGGGAGATTCTGAGTAAGGGGGATTGTTATATAAAGGGAATAGATGGAGCACCCTAAATATATATAGTTATCTATAGCTTTATATATGAATATATTTGATATGTTTGTGTGTTTTAATTGCTATTTCTATGATTGGGAAAGTTTCTCCTTTGGGATTTTAAGAAGGATAGATTATGTGGGATCCTAGTGTTTGTTATTATTGTGCTCGCAAAGATCTTTGGATCTTCGCATACATATCCCCTAGTGGGAATCAGAGCATTTGTAGCTCGGATCTACAGGGTTCTATGGTTTGTTTGGTCTGAGGGAGAAAGAATTTTGCTCGGCAAGGATGAGACCTTGTGCCTACGTATTCTCAAAAGGATGTTGAGAAAGTCAGAGCAATCGTAGTTCCCACTTATGCTAGTGGAAAGCAGCGGGATGTTAGTTTAAGGCAGACAAATGTCATTTTAATGAAAATGTATCTAATCTATTTCATCACATACATTTTTGAAAAGTTTGATTGATAAAAATCTTCATCGTAAGTTATAGGTGTTTTGCTTGAGTGTACAAGCGTTACCACTTATGTTTAAGAAAGATGTTTGAAAAATGATAATTGAATCTTTTAGCTGTAAGTATTGGGTGTTTTGCTTGAGTATCAAGCGTTACCACTTACAATTAAGAGATGTTTTGTTTGAAAACAGTTTGAAAAGTTTGAAAAGTTTTTGGTATGTGATGTGATAGATGAGATACTTCTTCCATAGAGATGATAAACGTCTAAATCTAGGAGAAATTGATTGGATTAAAGGGATGCTTTTAAGAAGCCCATGGGTCCTTGTATTGTTAGCCAAGAGGAGGCATTCGAGGGTCATCGAGGGTCCTTGTATGAAGCTCAAGAGGAAGCTATAGGGTATGGCTGGCTTTATGTTAAAGGGATTTCAAGGAAACCATCCTTTTGGAATAAGAGCAATTTCAAGGAAATTATACTGGGTTCTATCTAACGGATGATTCTTTGTATTGGAAGCCCAATAGGAGGCTGTTAAGAGATTTCTTGTCTCTTTCATTGTATGATGCCCAAGAGAAGGCTAAACTCAATGAGGAGTTCTTTTGAACGAAGCCCAAGAGGAGGCTGACTCAGTAGGGGAGTATTATCTTATATGAAGCCTAAGCGGAGGCTAAACTCAGATGAATAAGTTTCTTTGTACAAAGCCCAAGAGAAGGCTAACTCTGTGGGGAGAGTTATCTTGCATAAAGCCCAAGAGGAGGCTAAATTCATGCTGGGGATGAATTATCTTGTATAAAGCCCAAGCGGAGGCTATACTGTGGAGAACCTATTGATTAGTCTAATTGTTATGTTATAACTAGACAGTTGTATAAACAAGTGTGTGTGTGTGTGATAGGTATTCACAGGAGTTTATGAAGGAAATATAAACAGATGCATGATGTTTATTTACAGAAGTTTATGAAATATAAACAAGTGTACGTAAACGAGCGTTTAAAACAGCGTAACGATTATTTACAAGTTTGAGCGTGTACAAGGAAGTAAATATGTACATGAACGAGTATTTACGTACAGAGAAAGATGGATGTACATAGAAGGGTTGGGACTTACACCATAAGGGTGGCCCATTGATTTAAAAGCAGTTTTACCGGGAATAATGCTCCTTTCAATATCAATGGTATTCAGTTGAATGTACAGATGAAACGGAAACAAAAGATCGAAGTTTATCTGTGTTTAAGTAAAAAAAGTATCTGTGTTATGTAGAGATAAAAGTTTGTTTGAAAAGAATCTATTATGTACAAGAAAAATATATGTACATAAAGAATGTTGGTTTGAGTATACACAAGTGAAATGAAAACAAACGATCGAAGTTTGTCTGTACTTGAGTATAAAAGGTATCTGTATTATGTACAAATGAAAATTGTATGTATTTGAAAAGAATTTGATATGTACAAAGAAATATTATGTACATAAAAGAATGTTACGGGACTTACACCGTGAGGGAGGCCCATTGGTTTGAAAGTAGTTTCACAGGGAATAATGCTCCTTTCAATACCAATGGTATGCAGTGTAAAATGAAAACAAACGGAAGAAGTTTGTCTGTATTATGTACAGGTAAAAAGATGTGTACATAAAAGAAATGGATATGTACAAAGAAGTATATGTACATAAAAAGAATGTTTTGGGACTTACACCGTGAGGGAGGCCCATGATCGATTGAGAAATTCGAGAGAAAACGAATTCGGTTTTATCGTTTAAATCGGATCGATCATGGCAAAAAGATGCAAGTTTGATAAAAAGTTTTGTAAAATGATTTTTGAAAGTGTTTTGAAATATAAGGTTCATTTAGGAGAAGTTTTGAAAAGAATCGGAAGTCGAAAACTTGAAAAATTCACCTTTTAAGGAGGTTTGAAAAGTGTTCAGAACGTCGTTTTCGGCTCGATTAAAATATAATCAGATGAAAGTTTTTTCTGCAAATTTTTGCACTATCATAAAATAGATGTATTTATTGACAAGTGTCCAAAAAATCACCTTAAAATAAGGATTTTTGATTGGTCAAGAAAATTGTGAAAGTTTTGTGAAAAAACATGAAAATATGGAAAAGTTTGAAAAAGAAATGGTCCTGATGGGAGTGGAACCCATGACCATTGGGTAGCACACGTGTCAGAAAGCCTTAAGGGTGAGCAGGCTACCACTGAGCCAAACGCTTGTTTGTGTTTAGTGGACCAAAACACGTGTAAACATGATATTGTAAAGTTTTAAAAATTTAAACTCAAGAACACGCGCGCAAGCTATGTTCTTCGTTTTGATCTTCAGATTCATCAATTCCAGCTACAATCTTCGTTTCTCAACGAAATTGGACGAAGTAAAAATGAAACTTGCTCGATTTTGAACAACGAACACGATGGTACTTGTTAATTGTATTTATTTTAAGCCCAGAATGTTTTAAGTTTTGAAGAACACTATGAACCCTAAACTGAAAATTTCAAATTAAATGATGCATAGTTGATGATTCTTTGATTTTCTTGAGGGCTTATGATCGTGCTAGGTGCAGAAAGAGATCGGCCAAGAGTTTTTTTGTTTAAGTTCAAAGATTTGTGATATCCCAGTTCGTGTTCTAACCTGTGTAAGTGGATATTGAAGAAGATGCAAACGTGTTTCCAGAACTTGTTTGTGGATTGCTACAGCATCATCGGCATGTATGGAAGCTATGGAAGTGGTCTGCTTGCTTTGAATCTTCCCAAATCAGTCCAGCCAAGTCCACCTGCATCAACTGAAAATGGAACTTGGATTTTGATGTAAAACCTGTTACAGTTACTTGTTTATGTTTTGGATCATGTACATGAGGTACATGGAAGGTGTTAGAGTGATCAGAACATAAATTAATCAAGCCAAACTTCAAATTCGAATGCTTAGGCAGTTTATGCAACTTTGAAAATATGAAGTTCAATTCTGATTTCCACTTGTTCTTGGGTTGATTTTATGATTCAAACAAGTTTAAAATTGATTATGGAATGTGTTTGACACCAAAGATCTTATGTTTATTCACAATTTTTCAAAAATGCAAAGTTTCTCCAACATGACTATGTTTCTTGATTTTCAAGTAAGAGAGAAAGCATGGATTTGCATTGCTTTGGTGTGGTTTTGGACTTGAAATGTGATCTATTTATAGGCCAAAGATTCGAAATGTTAGGCAAGAGTACATGGCAATTGGTGAATCAAGGATACCTTAAGGGGTAAGAAAGACATTTGTAAAGGAAAAGGAAGTTTCCTTTTTAACCATGTGCTTATTTTTACTTTGATCCTATCTCATCTCAATTATTACTTCAAGCTGATATTTATCAGTTCAAAAATCCATTTGGCATGGTTGCAAGTGGTCTAAATGAGAAAAACACAAAATGACCTATAATTGAAGTTTTGACTTTTGAAAAATCAAGTTCATGAAGCCTTATGTTTCAATTTCAAAAGTATAGCTAGGATCCATGGATTTGAGAGTTCTTGGACATTTTGGAAAGCTTGTTTCACAAGCTACAACTTTCATGTTTTGAGTTTTTTCCAATTCAAATTGGAACTAGGTGAAAAAATGGCATGAAGTTTGGAAAAAATAAGAAATTTCAACACTTAGAAAATTTTTTAAGTGTTAGAACTTTTGACTTTTTGTTGACTTTTTCAAATTCTTTGATTTTTTATGATCATGATGGATTATTTGAATTATTTTGATGATTGAAAAAGTTTTGTTTTGAAAAATTTGACCAAAAGTCAAAGTTTGACTTTTCAGTGCAGATGAATTTTCATCAAATGTTTCTGAAATTGACTGATGAAGTCTGTGAGCTTCTGTGATGTTTTGAATCCAGAAATTAGGTCAAGATGTTGTATCTAAGATATGATGACCAATCTCTATCCAAAAAAGTCATTTCTTGCTCAAAAAGTCAGAGAATTCTCATGCTCGATCAAAACCCTAATTGGTCGATCCTCGATTGATCTATGAGAAAAATGGGTATCTGATGATCAGAGGTTGATGATTTGATCAAGATAGATCAAATGAGGTGAGAAAAACTCAAACCCTAATTGATTGCCTCTTAAATCAGATGAAAATCTGATGAAACCCTAATTTGACCTGTGAATGCTATACCCGATTAATGCTGTCTGAATTGTTAGTTATGCAATGATGCAAATGTAAGGTGGTATATTAGGTCAAAATTTGGGGTATGACAGTTTCTCCTTCCCATCCTCTATCACAGTTGCATTGTATTGATAGGTGTCATACCCCAAAATTTGTCGTCCATCTTCTCAGGATATTTCATGCATCCATACTCAAGGATTCCTCAAGGGTTGATCAGACAAACCTTCTCCTAGACAATCAACCCAAACTAGGGTTTGGCAATTCCTAGATCCAGATGGACTTCCAACATCTCCAATGGTCATCATGCCTCCTCATATGCTTCAAAGACTCTCCATGTCAAGTTTCAAGCCTCACAAGTCAAATTTTCTCAGACAATTGCTCAGATGGTTGAAAATCAGTTGTATTGGACAAAAAGTCAACTGTGGTCAACATACAGTCAAACTTCATGATTTTTGGTCAACATACTCATTTTGAAGTTAAATTCATCATTTGATCAAGGGTTGATCATGATTCATCAAGAAAACTCAAGATTTGCAAAAGTCAAACTTTCTAAATTAGGGTTTCTTAGTGAAAAGTCAACCAAACTTTGACTGAGCATAACTTCTTCATACTTTCTCAGAAAATTTTACACCACCTCTTTTTTTGAAGGAAATAAAATTCTCTACAACTTCATGTCTCACAAGAATGTTCAAAAAATGCGTCATTTGGAAGGTATGGATCAAAACATTACAGGTCGTTTTCAAAGTGAACAAAAAGTCAACATTTTGTTTTGAAGATATATTGAGCATGGAAACTCCAATTGAGATGAAACCAAAGAGGTTGGTTAGAGGACTCTTAGAGCTTTCTAAAAAGTTCAAGAACACTCAAAAATGTCGAAAATTGAGCAAGATACACTATTCAGAAGTTGGGCATTTTTGGACAATTGCACAAAAGGAGGTATTGGTCAAAATGCAAAATTTTCCAAATGGGCCTATAATCTTATGATCCAAACTTGTTCATGATATTATTTGTGACCTATTGATGCTTGGGCATGACAATTTTCTATTTTATTAATTTATTTGTGAATTTTAAACCATTTAATTCAAAATTAAATTATATAAAATATGAAAATAAGATATTTTTCAAAAAGGATTGGATTTTAATCAAACTTGAGGTCCAAGATAGCCCATAGAACATGCCAAATTCGTGCTAGCCTTCACATTGAAGAGAAAATCAAATTTTCTCCAAAATTTGATTTTATTTGAAAAATATTCAATGCACATTCAAGATCAAATCTTTTTTCCTTCTTTTTCCTCTCCTAATACACTCTACAAATAGCCAGCAAGTTGACAAGCAAAGGACACGAAACCCTAGCCCTTACAACAACCCACACTTTGCCAAAAATTTTCAAGAATTGTCAAAATTCGAATTTTGATTTTCAGTTGCTTTAAAGCCAATTCAAGCCTTCCTTTGTGTCCCTGAGGTTCCCAGGAATCGAACCATACCCTTGCTCAAGCCCAGAACTGCCCAGAACACGAAGAACATCAACTCCGATTTGGTATTTTTTCACAAATTCGATTTCATAAATTCATGCATTGCTAATGTTTTTTGTGTGTTTATTTGAACTCAGGATGCATATTAGATCATGTTTGAACCATTACATGTGAGCTTGAACGTAGGAAAACTGGTTTACCATTGTTAGGGCATTTCAAACTATTTCGGTCGAGCCGACTTGTACAAGCGTTCTTAGGGCAAACGGATACCATCATTGGATTCGAAGGGTCCGATTTAAGGGGGTAGGGTTCCCCTTTCCCATTTATTCTTTGTATTTTGCGTGTTTCAGTTTCAGGCTAGCCGGAGAAGATGACCGGAGCCCTAGCTCCGGCGCTGACTTAAGTGAGGACCGGCGAGAGGATTGCGTGGCGTTTCTGGGTGATCTGATTCATCCATTCATAAGTCAATGGGGTCCACGCGCGCTGACTGTGTTTCAAACATAACCATGACACGTTACCACTTATATTCAATTGATTTTATGGTTTCAAACACCAGATGTCACTTGTCCCGATGGTTAAGCTAGCGTTGAAGATTCCCTCATGGTCACGAGTTCGAGCCATACGGGACCGGTTTTGCTTTTCTTTTTACAAACTTCACATTTTCTATTTTTCATATTTTCTATTTTCTTAATATTTTTCATTCATTTTAATTTAACTTTAAATATTTTTATCATGCATTTAAAAACACCAAAAAATATTTTTTCTTTTTGCATTATTTTCAGAAAATGTTTATTTAATTTATCAAGTTAAAAACATTAATTTTGCATGCATATTTAATTTAATGGTTAATTTATCATTTAAATCACTTTTAATTGATTTTTAATTATTAAATCAACTCCAAAAAATCCCAAAAATTATTTTAGCATATTAATGTTATTTCTTGCATGAAATATTTTTCTCATTCAAAAATTATTATTTTTACTAACATTTTCCTCTTCATCAATATCCTCGTATTTCCCGATTTTTCATCTTTTCATAGGTTATCCCGTTTCAGACGTTTTCTTTTATTGTTTTCTTTTTTTTCAATTATGTAATTGCTCATGGGATGTGATAGTTTAATAAGGGTTTTTACTTTTCCGTATTTTAAATTATGTATACGCCCCAAAGCCATGTAATAGCGTAGGATTTACCTTTCGCACTTTACATTCCATTTTAATTTCCACACCTATAAACATTAGTAATTAGGCGTGTATGGCAAGATAAAATTGAGCGATAGCTCACTCTAATTTGCAAGATAAAATATCTGAATCAACACACTTCTCTCACATGCACCTTAGGGTAATTCTCTCGTTGCCTGCGAATCCAAATGGTCAGTCCTCGAGCGAAGAGGTATTCTAGCACCGTTGCCTTCAAACAAATCATCATAGTCCCTTGATACAAAGATCATAAGACCCACGATGTCGCCTCCGAATACATGATCTTGACCCTCGATTGTCGCCTCGAAAATGATGATAGTTCCTCCAAATGTGCTAGGATACTTCCTACAAGTTGCTTTCTATGACCATACGATGTCCCTTGAATGTCCGCTCATCCAGCGAATGGAGTTACCTACCAACTAATGGTATGGACATCGCTATTCTAAAGGCGTAAAAATACCAAAGCGACCAATTACGAGTAGGTAATAAGACTTTTAGTTGCTTGCTCTATCAAAATACTTTTCACACCACACTTTTGTCAAAGTTCAAACTCTTTTCAAAAAACATTTCCGAACACTTTGTATACATTCCTACATGAATCACTACAAAGTCAAAGTGAAATGCCTTTTCAAAACATTTTTCAAACACACGGAAAACAATTTTTAAAGTGATCTAAGCAACTAAGAGCCGTAGATAACTACGGATGGAAAGGGTGTTAATACCTTCCCTTTTCATAACCTTCTCCTTACTCAAAATCTAACGAAGGTCTTTTGTACTTTACCTTCCCTTAATTGGATAAAAGAAAAGTTGGTGGCGACTCTTGCTATCCGCATTTGCGATACAAAAACCTACAAAGTCGAGTTCAAGTATTCAGTGGCGACTCTGCTGGGGAGACACCCTAAACAGAGAATTCCTTAGGGATTTTTAGATCACCTTTACTGCTTTCTACTTGATTTGTTTGCTTTATCTTTAAGGGTTGCTTGGGTATTATATTTGTGGGGGATCCTACACCCAGATCTGGGTTTCCTTTTAGGTAAGTAGCAATAAATCATCGCGACCGTTAGACGTATATCGAAACGGTCAACATGATGGCTTTGTTAGTGTGACACTTTGGATGTCCTGATACTCTTCATTTCCAAGTTGAGGATAGTATTTGGCTTCTGCGTGGTGTCATCAACACTAACTAAACTTTTAGAACCTTAATTGACCCATCTTGGCCATTAGAAGGTAGTGAGATGGCGGCTTTGGTCTGCGACTAAGGTTGGGCGATACTCGATGCTACGCTCATTAAGATCGACTTTTGGGATATTTTCGATCGACCACTTGGTAGTCGTATTGAAATAAACGCCTACGAGAAAGATCAATGATATGAGATTCCTAGAACCCGGTTACTATCATAGGACAGGATGAACCAACTCAAAATTTTGGTGGGGTAATCACCTATACCTCTTGCAAGCCTTAAACCTAGGCTCATTGTGTGAATTGCTTGTGTGTGCTAAACATGACATCATGACATCATTCCCATTTCATATCATTTCTAACTATTTCAAGGACCTAGGGATTTATCTTTGCTCTGTTTTGTAGGGGTGTTATAGCTTCTAGAAAGACTATCCGAATCAACTTCATGGGTATACCTTCTCAGCTCAAAGAATTGGTTTCAGAGATTCCCGATCATGCTCAGTTTATCAAAAGACATGGTTATCTACTTGATTTGGTTACCTCCGGTTTTGAAGAAGATATGATGCATGTCCTATTCCAGTTCTTTGATCCGAAACACCATTGCTTTACATTCCCAGATTATCAGTTGGTTCCTACCTTGGAAGAGTTCTCTAAGGTACTTGGGATACCTATTCTTGACCAAATGCCATTCCCCGGTTTAGAAAAGGTTCCTAGGTACGAAGACATTGCATCAGCCTTATGATAACACAAAATCATATCGTTTATTTTACATGAAAGTAACCCGTTTTGTATTATTTTGACCCGATTAACTCCCGAATATTTCGAGATTGTCATTACTTTTTGCAGGTATTCACAACTTAGCTCAAAGCGAGAAGAAAATGAAACAATGCAAGAAAACACAAAAACGAGAAGAAAAAGACAAATCGTCAAAGATCGATTTTGTGTTGTGACGATCGTAACGCCGAGCCACGACCGTAACACATTACGAGCGTGTTACGACCGTCACATCCACCACGACCGTAACACGGAAGAAACACCAACCACCTCGTAACACAAGGCGGCGACCGTAGTAGCATATAGATTAAATTAGAAGTGCGGATCGTGGCGAAGCTTAAAGCGAAGGAGTTTTAAAACTCTGTTTTCTCTCAACCACAGAAGCCACGTTCAAAACGCAACAACCCACGTCCCTATATTCCAGCAGATTTTCAAGGCAAGCTACGTGTGTGAATTCAAATCCAACTGCCGTATTCATTCTTCTATAAATACCTCAACATTTCAGTGTTAGAGGTACAGAGTTTTTGAGAATTTTCTTGTGCGGAAGCTCTGCCGATTTTCCAACCCAGCATTATTTCAGTTGTTATTTTTCTGCATTCAATTATTCTTTTCCATTTTCATTGCCCAAATAATAATTTCCAACATCAGGGAATTATTATTATAGTTTAGGATTTATTATTCAAGCCTCAGAATTTGTCATACAACCGATACCAAGTCCAAGTTTCCGATTTGTGGAAGAAGGATTGAAGTATTGGCTTTATTTTCAGGTTTCTATTTTGCAATTGTATTACATACCTTTTAATTAATTAATGCAAGTTTAATTTATTATTCATAATGTCCAATTTATATTTGTTTGCTTTTATTTCCTGTACGTTCATTTTAATTTCCATGGCTAGCTAAACCTTTAGTGTCGGTATGGGATAGTAAGAGACGTTAGGCATCTGATCAAACTTAGGCTAAAACTTTAATCAACTTAACTCTGGTTATAACTTTTTATGCTTAAAAATAAAACCTTCGTTACGAAAGTAAGAAGAGTAAATAGGTTAGATCGAGACCACGAAAGTGTGAGGTTTTTAACCGGATAGCTAAAGTTAGGCATTTGATTTAAATACGATGAAAGCGCTTTAAACCAAATTAGAATTAATTAAGTTTCCAAAACTACTTCTAAACACTTATAGGCTAGCGGCGGTATAGGGCTTTAGGCGTATAATCCGAGATAAGACCATGAAAGTGTGAGTTGAGGGTTTTAAAGCGATTAATTCTACGGACAAACAAGTTGACCATCCTAATATTCCTAAGCAGATTAGATCCTTTAAGTCGACTCTATTGCATACCGACCATTTCATTTCATAATTACTTTAAAACCAATTAGTTTACCTTCCTTAACCTTCCTAAAACCAAGCGTGACAATTTCGCCTTAGCTAAACTAGCATTACTTTCCGCACTAGAGTGATTACAAAGTCCACATGGATTCGACAATCTTTTATTACTACCGCGATAAGTACGCTTGCGGTTAAGATACCGTTAGACACATTAGGTTTATCGCACATCAAGTTTTTGGCGTTGCGGGGTTTGATCTAGTCACTAGTGCACTCTTAAAGAACCTTGTCTAGGCTAAGGCAACTATTTATTTTCCCTTTTGTGTATGCCAAATCGGCGCTCTGGCGGTACTTTGCATATACCCATATCTGATATCGGCGTTATCTTCGATTAAGAAGGCAATTCAAAGTGCCGTGCACTCAACAATCTTCCGCCGTCATTCTTCGGATCTCGACGAGTTCGAAGAATGGCTGATCCATCTCCTCCTCCTCGTCCTCTTAAGGATTACGCAGTTCCTTCTCAGCGGACCTCATAATGATATTGCAGCTCACTATTGCTCGAAGCGATTTGTTGAAACCTTCGCTTCTTTCCGCGTTCGGTAGAACCGGTTCTGGAGCTCCTCTGTGACCTAATTTACATCTATTTGTGTTTGTGCGATGCTTGTAAGCGAATGGAGTAAACCAGAAGCGTCGATTGCGCCTATTTCCTTTTTCTTTAAGAGACGAGCTCGTGCTTGCTTGATCTCTTCCTGCCAACTCAATCACCACTTGGTGAGTTGAAGAAAGTCTTTAGCTAGATATTTTCCTCCAAGCAAAGCGCTATGCTCGAGCCAACATCAATGGTTTCAAGCGAGAAAGACAATGAATCTTTATTGAAGCATGGGAGCGATACAAGGATATGCTAAGACTACTGCCCTCATCATGGTTTAGGCGAATGGTTGATTATTCACACATTTTATAACGGTCTCTTGTACAACACAAGATTAACCATAGGCAGCTCTGGCTGGTGGCGCGATGGATAAACCATATGCGGGCGAACCAACTTATTGAAAGTATGGCTCGAACCACGCCAATGGGGGCGAGAGAGAGTTAATGTAGAAATCTCAACGAAAGGTATCAAGGCGAAGTGAACGACTGGATCAAGTTAATGCTAAAGTGGAAGCTCTTACCCAAAATTAGAGAACCTTTCCGTCACTCCATGACTACGTAGCTGCGTGATTCAACTTGCGATCTATGTGGTATTCAATCACATCTTGCTCGAAATGTCCCCTTTGACCGATACCAGCCGAACAAGCAAACTACGTGCAAGAAATCCCTACGATGTCGTATAACCGAGTTGGAAGAATCATCCAAATTTCTCGTACAAAAGCAACAATGCGTTGTATGCTCCTGAACAAGCTCTGCTACACCACGGTTGTCAAAAAGCTATCCGAATCATCCTAATAACGGACCTAATACTTCCAACGTTCCTAGGAAATCAAACCTTGAAATTATGATAGAACACTTCATTGCTTCTCAATCCCAGACCAATAAGGATGTTTTAAATCAGAACTTACATACGAACGAGCAAATTAAGCAATTATCTAGCAAGGTCGATGCTTTAGCTACCGATAACAAGATGCTTGAAACTCAGATTTCACAAGTAGCTCAATAGCAGGCACCTACTGCTGCTCCTGCTGGAATATTTCCTGGTCAACCATAACCTAACCCGAAAGGACACGCTAATGCAGTGATACTTAGGAGTGAAAAAGAACTTGACGGACCTGTTGATCCAAGACTAGAAAACCCAGCTATGTATCAGAAGCAAGACAAGCCGGTGAAAAGCGAGCGACGAAAAAGAAAACGAAACTCGAGGTGTAGAAAAGAAAACCTTATGTGCCTCCACCGCCCTAAACCACAGTTAGTATCTCGGAGATTAACCAATTCTAAATCGATGAGCCAATTTAAGAAATTCGTGGAACTTACGAAACAACTAAATATCACAATACCATTCACGAAGCCATTACTCGAGATGCCATCGTATGTTAAATTTCTTAAGGAAATGCTATCTAATAAGAAAAAGTTAGAAGATAGCGGCAGTTACCCTGCTTGAATGTAGTGCTATCATTAGAATAACATGCCTCTAAGCTAAAAGACCGGTAGTTTCTCTATACCACATAATATTGGAAAATTCGTCATAGACAAAGCTCTATGCGACTTAGGAGCAAATATCGGTGTCATGCCCTATCTATTTGCAAAAATGGAAATGGGAGAACTTACACCTACAAAAATGTACATTCGATTAGTGACCGATCGGTTAAGTACCACAGGTATATTAGAAAATGTTCCGATTAGCATAGGTCAATTCTATATCGACCGATTTTATAATCATGGACATTACCGAAGATTCGATTACCCTATCATATTAGGAAGACCATTCCTAGCTACAGCTGGAGCTATAATTGATGTAAAGAAGGGAAGATTAACATTCGAAGTCGGAGAGGAAAAAGTGGAATTCATCCTCACTCAATTTCTACAAGCACCCGCCATGAATGACACATGTTATTTACTCGATATTATAGGCAGTGCGTGAGAGAGATGGAAGCTAAACAAACCACATATTCGAAATAATGAAAATTGAAACCCTCTGATATTCGAAGACGACAATTGGCGAGAACCATATAAAGATGACAGTCTAAGCGAAAGTCTAGCACTTACACCTAATCATATCAGATTTAAAAGGAATTTGTCCTTCAATTTGTATGCATCGTATTCTATTAGAAGAGGATTGCAAAACCTCTTGAGAACCTCAAAGAAGAATCAATCCGATCCTCGATCTTGTATCGAGATGAAATCAAAAAGCTAATGGAAGGAATTATATACGATCTCCGGCAGTAAATGGGTTAGCCCAGTGCATGTCGTACCTAAGAAAGGAGGTGTCACTGTCGTGAAAAATGCACAAGGCGAATCGATAACACAAAGAGTAGTTAGTGGACACAGAGTGTGTATTGATTATAGAAAACTGAACAAAGCTACTCGGAAAGACCATTTTCCTTTACCCTTCATTGATCAAATGTTAGAGCGATTAGCCAAACACTCTATACATTATTTAGGCGGTTATTCGGATTTTTCCAAATTCCTATTCACCACGACGATCGAGAGAAGACTACATTCACGTGTCCCTATGGAGCGTTCGGCGTGAGCGAATGCCATTTGGATTATGTAATGCCCTGCAACTTTCCAACGATGTATGATGGCCATCTTCGCGATTTCATTGACAACATCATGGAAGTGTTTATGGACGACTTCTACGTGTGTGGACAAAGTTTGAAGGATGTCTATCTAATTTAGAGAGTGTTTTAGAGCGATGTGTGAAAGTGAACCTTGTGCTAAGCGGGAAAAATGCCATTTCATGGTAAGAGAAGGAATCGTACTTGGACATATTTCCAATAAAAATTGAAGTTGATAAAGCTAAGATAGAAGTGATTAAAGAACTCCAACCACCTAAGACCGTTAGAGAGATCTGAAGTTTTCTAGGACCTATTGGTTTTCTGGCGCTTTATTAAAGATTTCTCGAAAATTACAAAACCACTTACCGGTCTATTAATGAAGGATGTGAGTTCATATTCAATGACGATTGTCTTAAAGCTTTTGAAACCCTAAAGCGCACTTATTTACGCACCAATCATGCAACCGCCCGATTAGGTTACCTTCGAAATCATAATGCGATGCAAGTGATTCGTTGGCGCGAGTTCTTGGACAAAGGAAAGATAAGAAACTTCGCGCAATTTACTCGCCAATGAGCGCTAGACTCATTTCGGATGAACTCGCCACAACGAAAAAGAACTCTTAGCCGTGGTCTTGGCGCTTGACAAATTTCGTTCTTACCTTGTAGGAGCAAAAATCATCATCTACGGACCACCACGCTATCGGATATTTACTTGCCAATAAAGATGCAAAACCGAGACTCCTCCGATGGATCTTGCTTTTACAAAATTTGACTTAGAAATTAAGGACAAGAAAGGAACCGCGTCGTAGCGGATCATTTATCCCATTTGGAAGGTATAAAACCCGAACAAGTGCCAATTAACGACGATTTTCGTATGAACATCGATAGCACATATGATAGCGACCTAGCTCAATTGGATTTACATAAACGGAAGCTAAGGAAGTCATGGAAGCCATTGACATGACCATAGGATTACTTGGTATGATGACATCGTTAATTATTTAGGCTGGTGCGCTTCCACGACTTAACTTACCAGCGAAGAAATTCTTCCATGATCTCAAGAGTTACTATTGGGACGAACCACTTTTATTTAAGCGAGGACTGATGGAATTTTCCGCCATTGTATACCAGCGAAGAAATAGAAGGCGTCATTTCCATTGTCATTCATCTCCTTATGGCGGACATGCTAGCACCTCTAAAGCGTGTGCCAAAATTCTCAATGGCCTTTTACGGCTAACACGTGGAAGGATGTCCATCACCGTTAAAAAGCGTGATCGATGCCAGCTTGCCGGTAATATCTCAAGGCGCGATGAAATGCCTCGAGAAAGGAATACTTGAAGTTGAAGTCTTTGATGTTTGGGAATAGATTTCATGGGACCTTTCCTTCCTCTTTTGGAAACAAGTTTATACTCGTAGTACATCGATTATGTTTCAAAATGGATCGAGGCAATAGCTTCTCCTACAAATGACACACAGTGGTAATAAAGCTTTTCAAGAATATAATTTTCCAGCGTTTTGGTGTTCCTCGACTTGTTATTAGTGATGGATCTCATTTTATTTCGAAGATATTTGATAAATTACTATCTAAATATGGGTGAAACACGCGTAGCAACACCTTATCATCCATGAACTAGCGGACAAGTCGAAGTTTCGAGCAGGGAGATTAAACAAATATTAGAAAAAAGCATGCTATTTCTCGAAAAGATTGGTCATCCAAGCAACGAAGCTTTATGGGCTTATAGGACGACACAAGACTCTATCGGAACTACACCTTTCAAACTTGTTTACGGAAAATCTGTCATCTCCCGGTAGAATTAGAGCATAAAGCTTGGGCGATAAAGACACTCAATATTAATTACCTGCTGCTTTGGCGAGAAAGCGAATCCTCGATTTACATGAGCTGGAAGAATTAAGACTAGGCGGCTTACAACGCTAAAATCTACAAAGAGCGCACTAAAAATGGCACGATCAGCGTTTATCTCGGAAAGAATTTAGTGTGGGAGATGTCGTACTTTTATTCAATTCTAGACTTAGACTCTTCTGGAAAACTTAAATCTAGATGGTCGGTCCTTCGAAATTACAAAAGTATTTCCTAAGCGGGCGGTAGAAATTAAGGATAGAAATAGTGCCCGTTTATTGTAAGCAGGTGGCGGTTAAAGCAGTATAATCGCATAGATAATAGAGACTATCTGAATAAGCTTAAACTAAGTAGAATTACCACCTATTTCTCCGACTAATCTTTCACTAGGCATTTAAATCGGGCTTATGGCGTTAAGCAATAACTTCATGGGAGGCAACCCATTTTATTTGTTTTTGTTTTCTATTTTATTTACTATTTTGTTTTGGTTTGCTATTTTGTCTATTTTATTTGTTTTTGGTTGCTATATACGTATTTTTCATCTTTTAAAAACTTTTATAAAACTGCTGCTGATTTCAAAACAATTTTACTTGCTGAGGATTTACGAAAAGTCTTTTCTCTTTACTTTCTCCTCTACTCTGTTTCCCCGATTTACTTTTGCTATGGATCCCCCACAGAACTTTATGGAAACCATCTTTAGAGGTAGAAACCAAAGGAGAAGATTTGAGGCTTTGTCTCAAAGAGCCATCAGTTTAACCCTGTATTATGATGAACCCACTATGGACACTTTAGGCATAGCGGCGGTGTTTACTACATGTTTAACGATTAGGATGGGAGAGCACACACGAAAAATAGGTTTATCACTTATCGAGAGCTCACCCTTGAGTTCTTGAGTTCATTAGTTACATCCACGAACATGGTGTCGGGCCGAAAAGGAATCATTGCCTTGGACTTTTTGGTATTGACTTCACCTATAACCATAGGGACTTAGCGCTTTATTAGGATTCCCAGTGGACCCTTAGCTTTTACTACCCAGGCGGTTATTGGATTTTGAGTGGATTATTTACGGGGTGCTTTGGAAACTATCACCACGACCCGAAAGCATGGATAACAATGAAATACATAACCCAACCATCCGTTATTTCCATAGGATTCTTGCCCTCTCTTTTGGAAAGAACAAAACAAAATGTTATCCAAGGATGAATTATCTCTACTTTATTGTTTAAACACGGGACGCCTGTTAATGCTGTCCCTCTGATGAAGACCTTTACCCATTAGTGAGGACCCTAATGTTCTGTCGATTGTGGGAGGATTGGTTACAATGATTGCAAATGCTCTTGGACTTCGTTACCAACAATAGCGTGCACCATTTGGATCGATTAGGCCTATGAATATTGATTTACATTTCAACAACATGATAATAGGAAATTTAGGCCACGCACCTTATGATTACACGATAAGAAGCGAAGTTGTCACTCTTTTTACTTCGAACCATGCAGAGTTAGTGTCCACAACCATGATAATTGGTTGTACAAATTGAATCCACGACCACCGGAGACACGGAAACACCACAATCATATTTTGTTCTGATAATTTCATATCACGAAAGCGAAGCGGATCACGAAACTCCTCCAGTTTACCATGACTTTACAAATATGGGTGACACAAGTAGCCCGACATAAACCAAGGAGAAAACACTACACAATTAAACACCATTCTGACCACTTTGGATGCTTATAAAACTGACATTGATGGAATAAAGAATGAATTGAAGACTATGCGTTTGGATCTTATTGGTTTAACTGACATCACAGTGGAGCAATTCTATAACATCACCCAAGCTTTAGAGTTATTAAAAGAAAAGATTGGATGAAGCAGTTTTTAGTTTATTAGTTTTTCAATTTTCAGTTTTTCAATTCTTAGTCTTTAGATTTTTTTCCATTCTGTTATGTTTCTAGGTAGTTTCAATTCTTTATTAAATTACTGCATTTCAATTTACAAGTCATTTACTTTCTGTCAAAAAGAACAAGCTACTTAATTTGAAGTAATGCAATTGTTTTCAATTTTAAACTTACAATCATTTTGCTGCTTACAATGTTTTATGGTTTCCTACTCTATTTCGAATTATATATATATTGGATTATATGTTGAATGTTGAATGAATTAATGTCGCGTTTATGCTGGAATGTTTGAGAGGTCCTGTAAAATATATATGTTACTCGTATTACGGTGTTCATTACGCAAAATTTACGAAATTTGGCTATACGATCGTAATCCACCCCCCACGACCGTCACACGCCTTTCAGCGCGTTACGCTCGTCAGCTTGGCGTTACGACCATAACGCGGGCTACATCAGTAACCCTGTTAGCAGAACGTTCCCTTTTCTTCTTCCCTCAACCTTTTTCTCTTCTTCTTCCATAACTCCCCAACCATCCCACTTCCTCCACTGACTACCCATTAACTCCATTCAACCCACCATCAATCCCTCTCCATTTTCAAACTTCCCACTATCTCCTTCCATTATATACCCATTACCCGTATCACTTTCTCATTCTCTCATTCACCAACAACACCCATTCTCACTTAAACACTATTGCATGCAAATGGCAAACAATCCCCAACCTATTCCTGGCGTTATCCTACGTAATGGTGAGCAAGGTGAGACCCAGCGTTAAGTTTTGAAATTCCAGCGTCGTGGTCTACACCCACTAGGTATGTTGACAATGGCGCCTCGAGACCTTGGTTTGCTTGAGGGTGTCAGCGCCTTCTTGAGTGTCAACTTGTGGACTCTATGTAGCCCGATGACCCACGTCACGAGACACTCACTCTCGAGTTCCTCGGTTCATACGCTACATCCTCCACGGTTCAACAAACCAACTTTACGGTGTTGCGAAGTTTCGCATATTGGTACCGATGCGGGTTCACTAAGAGCGTTCGGACAAGCTTGATTACGCACAGGAAGATTCCCATCTCCGTGTGCCGACAACTTTGGAAGAGTCCTTCAACCTTTGGCATAGCCTCACCAACAACCGAGCACACTCTTATGATCATCTCGCGCCACTCAAATCCACAATCCGCCATCACGCTATTTCCACGTATCACGGGCAACACAATCTTCACAAGAGATAGTAACCACAAGCTAAACTCAAGGGCATTCTTCATGCATTGTGCATTCTCGGGTCGGAAAATTAATGCCGCACCTTTCCTCGGCCCATATTCACTCCATACGCACGGAGGAGGCAAACCTTTCTATTTTGGAGGGCTTGTCACTTCTCTTGCATTAGCACTCAACCATGGTGACACCCTTGGTCATCTACCATCCGACCACCGTTCTGCTCACTTTAGACCATTGCAAATCAGCCCACCTCATCTGAGCGGGGCGATGGAAAGTTCCATCGGTGATTCAAAGCCCAGAGTTTACACAACATTGTTTTGCCTTGCGAGGATCGTGTCGACCCTCGGGAAGGAATAATGGTTTGTTTAACCTTGAAGATCCAGAAGGCCTGTTGTGCTCAAAAGAAGAACCTCATATCGGCCCGATGAGATGCGGGAAGGCGGATCGAGCTATTCCGCGTGCACGACATACGGTCATCCTGCGTTCCACCACCTCCGTCTCGTCCGTTATATCATAACATTGAGACAATGTTTGATACAGTGTGGGAGGAGTACTGCATTCTAAATTCCAGAACGAGTAATTTCAGTTATATTTTGTTATTTCATTTTCTCCCCGTTTTATTTAGCCATACCAAAAAATTTTCGCCTTTTATATTTGCATAATCGTTTGTTACCTACTTTAACTGAAATCTTAGTTAGAAGGCCGAGAGCGATCCAACGAGAACTATACGATTATGACACCTTCGACTCCCTACTTACGAGAATCGTCTCCATTTCCGTTATACCGATACTTTCAGTTTTAAGTCTTGAATTAACCCCTAGTAGTTTATACTAGCAGTCGGCACCAGTCTTAGCACAAGCCACGTGGAAAGCCGATGAACATAAGTGGATGATCTTACAAATTGTTTAAAAATAAGGTTACATGCTTTAAGGAAATAGCCAAGGCACCAATCAAATTGGGAGATCCTCACCCGATCGTTTAATCCAACGGATGCGAAAGCTTTTACTAAGTAACATAAGAATCCATTGTCTAGGTGGTTGAAGCATAAATCTTGAACTCGGTGAGGCGGACTACGATCGATCCCCGCATCTTACAATCGGATAAAAGGGTTGCCACATAATTGTGCGAGAAACCGTTGTGTTTTGATCAGAACCACTAACCGGCTATTCCACTACATACGTGTAAAGATAATGGGCTTAATGTGATTGCGCAAGAACGAAACCGGGTGAAATAGGAACGAGAAATTTGAGTTGAATTATAATGGTATAATTGGACGTTTCGTTTAAAACGGATAGTAAATCGACTAGCTTGTTGCTTGTGTCATTAAGCGTATCGTTGTTGTTTCATTCGATTTTCTTGGCGAACTAACTTAGGATTTCTTATAACTATTTGAAAACGAAAGGTATACTAGTTATGTGCGTTTATAAAACTTGTCCGATATTTCTAAATTTATTATTTTGCTTGAGGACAAGCAAAGGTTTAAGTATGGGGGAATTTGATAACACGAAATCATATCGTTTATTTTACATGAAATTAACCCGTTTTGTATTATTTTGACCGATTAACTCCGAATATTTCGAGATTGTCATTACTTTTTGCGGTATTCACAACAGCTCAAAGCAGAAGAAAATATGAAACAATGCAAGAACACAAAAACGAGAAGAAAGAACAATCATCAAAGATCACGGTTTTTGTAGGTATGACGATCATGCTTGTAAATACGGTAGTAACACATTACGAGGCGTGTACGGTAGTCACACATCCACCACGACCGTAACACGGAAGAAACACCAACCACTGCGTAACACAGGGCCACGACCGTAGCAGCGTATAACGGTTAAATTAGAAGTGCGGATCGTGGCGAAGCTTAAGCGAAGGAGTTTTAAAACTGTTTTCTCTCGACCACGAAGCCACGTTCAAAGCGCAACAACCCGTCCCTATATTCCGGTGATTTTCAAGGCAAGCTCGTGTGTGAATTCAAATCCAAGCGCCATATTCATTCTTCTATAAATACCTCGACATTTCGGTGTTAGAGTACGAGTTTTGAGAATTTTCTTGTCGGAAGCTCTGCGATTTTGAACCAGCATTATTTGATTGTTATTTTTCGCATTCAATTATTCTTTTCCATTTCATTTCCCAAATAATAATTTCCAACATCGAAATTATTATTATAGTTTAAATTTATTATTCAAGCCTCGAATTTGTCATCGATACCAAGTCCAAGTTTCCGATTTGTGGAAGAAGGATTGAAGTATTGGCTTTATTTCAGGTTTATTTTGCAATTGTATTACATACCTTTTAATTAATTAATGCAAGTTTAATTTATTATTCATAATGTCAATTTATATTTGTTTGCTTTTATTTCTGTACGTTCATTTTAATTTCCATGGCTAGCTAAACCTTTAGTGTCGGTATGGGATAGTAAAGACATTAGGCATCTGATCAAACTTAGGCTAAAACTTTAATCAACTTAACTACGGTTATAACTTTTATGCTTAAAAATAAAACCTTAGTTCACAGTAAGAAGTAAATAGGTTAGATCGAGACCACGAAAGTGTGAGGTTTTTAACTAGGATAGCTAAAGTTAGGCATTTGATTTATCTGATGGCGCTTTAAACCAAATTAGAATTAATTAAGTTTCAAAAATACTTCTAAACACTTATAGGCTAGCGAAAGCGGTATAGGGCTTTAGGCGTATAATCGAGATAAGACCATGAAAGTGTGTGTTGAGGTTTTAAAATGATTAATTCTCGGACAAACAAGTTGACCATCCTAATATGCCTAAGCGGATTAGATCCTTTAAGTCGACTCATTGCATACCGACCATTTCATTTCATAATTACTTTAAAACCAATTAGTTTACCTTCCTTAACCTTTTAAAACCAAGCGTGACAATTTCCGCCTTAGCTAAACTAGCATTACTTTCCCTTTAGAGTGATTACAAAGTCCACATGGATTCGACAATCTTTTATTACTACCGCGATAGGTAATGCGCTTGCGGTTAAGATACCGTTAGACACATTAGGTTTATCGCACATCAAGTTTTAGGCGCCGTTGCGGTTTGATCTAGTCACTAGTGCACTCTTAAAGTAGCATTGTCTGGGCTAAAGGCAACTATTTATTTTCCCTTTTGTGTATGCCAAATCACAGCGGCTCTCGAGCGGTACTTTGCATATACCCATATACGATATCGGCGTTATCTTGATTAAGAAGGCGAATTCAAAAGCAGTGCACTCAACAATCTTCGCCGTCTATTCTTCCGGATCTCGGCGATTCACGAAGAATGGCTGATCCACCTCGTCCTCTTAAGGATTACGGGTTCCTTCTCAAGCGGAGCCTCATACGATATTAGGCTCCTACTATTGCTCGAAAGCGATTTATTTGAAACCTTCTTCTTTCGCCGTTCAGAGAACCGGTTCTCGGAGCTCCTACGATGACCTAATTTACATCTATACGTGTTTGTGCGATGCGAGACAACTTGTAAGCGAATGGAGTAAACCACGAAGCGTCTGATTGCGCCTAATTCCTTTTTCTTTAAAGGCAGAGCTCGTGCTTGCGATCTCTTCTGCCAACTCATCACCACTTGGTGAGTTGAAGAAAGTCTTTTAGCTAGATATTTTCCTCCAAGCAAAGCTGCTATGCTCGAGCCAACATCAATGGTTTCAAGCGAGAAAGACAATGAATCTTTATTGAAGCATGGGAGCGATACAAGGATATGCTAAGACTACGCCCTCATCATGGTTTAGAAGAATGGTTGATTATTCACACATTCTATAACGGTCTCTTGTACAACACAAGATTAACCATGAGCTGCTTCTTTGGTGGGCGCGATGGATAAACCATATGAAGCGAACCAACTTATTGAAAGTATGGCTCGAACCACGCCAATGGGGAAGCGAGAGTTAATGTAGAAATCTCAACAAAGAAAGGTATCAAGGCGAAGTGAACAACACGGATCAAGTTAATGCTAAAGTGGAAGCTCTTACCCAAAATTAGAGAACCTTTCGTCACTCCATGACTACCGTAGGCTGCGGTGATTCAACTTACGATCTCGTGGTATTGATCACATCTTGCTCGAGAATGTCCCTTTTGGCCGAGTACCGAGCCGAACAAGCTAACTTCGTGCAAGGAAATCCCTCTGATGTCATATAACCGGGTTGGAAGAATCATCCAAATTTCTCGTACAAAAGCAACAATGCGTTGTATGCTCTGGACAAACTCTCTGCTACACCACACAGTTGTCAAAGCTATCCTGAATCATCCTAATAACGGACCTAATACTTCCAACGTTCCTAGGAAATCAAACCTTGAAATTATGATAGAACACTTCATTGCTTCTCAATCCCAGACCAATAAGGATGTTTTAAATCACCTTACATCTTAAGCGCTCAGACATTGAAGCCAATTGGGAAACAAGAAGTGGAGTTAAGGGTTTACTTGCTAAGTACCTAATTAAGAAAGCCCGAGAATTCCTCAAAGTTATGAGTTTCCATGCATTTGAAGACATTGTGGCCTTGCTAATCTATGGTTTGGTTCTATTTCCTAACTCGGATCAATTCATAGATGTCAACGCCATCAAGTTGTTTCTTACCCGCAATCCTGTGCCTACTTTACTTAGAGATATTCTACATTCTCTCCACACTCGTACTACTAAAAGACAAGGAACTCTCATGTGTTGCATACCGTTACTTTCCAGGTGGTTTATTTCGCACCTTCCTCCATCAGTTTTGAAGAACGAGTAAAGATTGAAGTGGTCTTAAAGGCTAATGTCACTCTCTCATTCAGATATCCGTTGGAATCTTTTCTCTCAAAAGGACTTCACATTCATTGAGCGTTGTAGAGAATTCCCTAATGTACCACTACTTGGTATAAGGAGGTATACTTACAACCTTCCCTAGCTCTCGTCGATTTGGTTTCTTTCGAAGAGATGGTCCACATGATATGCTTCTCCAAGATATTGTGTTCGATTCTGATCCACGATCTCGAATGCAGACGAAGGTTCATACACACGGGCATGGTAAAGAACACGATACCAAGACTTTGGGGCACCAAAACTCCATACCTTGGGAACTTTACCTTAAATGGGTGCGAGCTCGAGCTCAAAACCCCATGATGCCATTCCGCCTTTCTACCGGTAATTATGGAACTCATTGCTATAGGTGACGTACCTATACTATTCACCATCGACACCTGCTGATTTTGAAGACTTGAAGAGATCACGGATTCAACTTAAAGAAGAGGATACATTTGAAGCTCGGTTTATGCAAGTGAGAAGAAGGTGCTAGAGTTGACCAAGCTACTTCACGAGGAGCGAAGCATCAACGCCTACTTGACACCAAGAGGAAGCGCCATGGGAGACTTAGAGCTTTAGGATTTTTATGTTTTTCTTTTATTGTTTTGAACTATCTTTTGTACTTAAAAAGAAAAAGAATAAAAAAGAGTACTAATAAATGTTTGTTCATTGCTTGCTTAACAAATTTAAATCTCTAAGGTCCTTGAAAACATTGAATTGCATTCACATAAACATTGCATATCATAGCATAACATTGCATCACAGGTACATTGAAGATTGGTTTTCTCATTCTCTCGTTATTTATTTTAGCAGAAAAATGGCTCTTGAACAGTCTGTCAAAGATCTCAAGGCTCAGAATGCTCAGTTTCAGCAGATGTTTACTAGCTTGGTCCAAGGCCAAGAAGATCTGAAGAAGCTCATCAACAAGAAGAAGAAGGTTGTTGGTTTTCTCAACATGGGAAGACGCTACAAAGGTGGTCCTAAAGTGGTCAGTCGGATAGAGCTCTCTGAAGGAAGTGTCAAGAATGAGGGGAGTGTCAAGGGTGATAACGAAGGCGGTCAGCCTGAGGTTGAAAAAGACTATGATGATGGCCAGTACTCTGATGAAGATGACAAGTACAAGCAACTTGAAGATCATCGAATCTTTGTGGAAAATCTCGAAAATGTCCAATTTGAATTTTGATGATCTGAGTCTTGTCCCTGGTGTGGTGATTCCTCCTAAGTTCAAAGTTCCCATTTTTGCCAAATATGATGGCACGTCTTGTCCGAAGCTGCATTTGAAGTCTTATGTTCAGAAGATCAACCCCCACACTGATGACAGAAAGTTGTGGATGCATTATTTTCAAGAGAGTTTGTCCGGAACTCAATTGGAGTGGTATTATTAGCTAGAGAATGATCGTATTCGTACTTGGAGTGACTTAGCGGATGCTTTCTGAACGATATGAGTACAATGCTGAATTGACACCCGCTCGCATACAACTACAAAGCATGTCTATGGTCGTGATGAGAAGTTCAAGAGTATGCTCATAAATGGAGATCTAGCGGCGAGTTCAACCACCCTTGTCCATAGGAGTTGGTTGATATGTTTATAGAACAAGCGAGGCCATTCTTGATCATCGATTGGAAACTCTTCATCGGATTCACCGGTGATATTGAGGCGAGCATATTGAAGTATCAAAGTGGAAAGATTCAAGTAGAATCATCTTCAAATCTTGAAAGAGACCTTTTGGTGGTAAGAAAGAAGTCAATCTTGTATGGTCGGAAAAGCCGAGGCCAAGACCGACCGTGCTCAATTTGTGGGGAAGTTGCGATCTGATCCTACATCGGCCCGACCTCGGTGAGACAACAGCGTGGCGAGAAGCGCCCCGAAGGCGGTTTACAAAGATCAACATGCCTTTGTCATGACATTGCAACACATGTTGGAGCAGTGATTACCTTGAGGATCCTCCTCAAAACATCAACACTTCCTCTCGAGATACAATCCTAATGCTAAATCGCTTACCACTCCAATAGCCCGGACTTAGTCTTGATGATTGTTGGGCTCACGAACAAGATTCAAGATATGATTGAAGCTAAGCGATTGAGTTTGATCCTCACGTCGAGACTACGAATGTGATCAACGCGCCCATGCCTAACCATGACAAGAGTTCCAATCTTTGTTGGGAGGATGCTTATATTTTCAACATAGATGACTTGACCATTCCTTTGATGATTTATTAAGAAGAATTTATTACAAGCCGGTGTCGACCGGGGATGCCGGAGAATTGTCGTTGGTGCCCATACACTGATGGTTGTGCTTGGTTGAGAAGGCGTGTCCGATTCATGATGGATAAGTGAGATACTATTCCTAAAACCACACAGTGCATAAGCTGTGTGAAGATATGTCTAAGTTGAAGATCGAAGATGTGAATGAAGTTGTCGAATGTAGGATACCTTAGGGCACCCAAGTGGAAAGTATGATTACATGGTGAAGTACCGTTCACAGAAACTACAAGATTCCTATCGAAGGCGTTAAGGTGCCGGATGGGGTGCGAGTTCCCAGAAGACTATCTTTGATGTTAACACAATAAGTTTCCTCTGCTGATTACGTACCTGAAATGGCACCCCTCATCATTACTTCTCCTAGACCAGTTCCATATTCCTCGACAAGGCTATCCCTTGGAATTATGGGTGATGTTTACTATCATGGCGTCAAGCAAGACCCTCGACCATTGAAGATCTTACGTTGAAGCTACCATTCGACATTGACAACATCAGGATCGAGTAAGGTGGCCGAGCCGTGTCCTCTCCAAATCTCTCCTCCAAAGACACTGCGACTCCATTCGCATTCCGGCCTATTCACCCGTTCCCGAAGCTAGAGGGAAGAACCGGTGACTCATCACCTTTCCAGAACCAGAAGTACCAAAGGTTCTGAAGACACCTCAACGAGAAATGGAGAAATTACGAAGATCATCAAGAAGAGTGACTACTGATGTTATGGAGCAGTTGGGAACCAGACTAAGTCCAAGATATCCATACTTGCTTTGCTTTTGTGCTCCAAGGCTCATTACTACGCCTTGGTGAATTTACGAAGAATGCTCGTATGCCTGAGACACTACTCTGAAACCGGTTTGAAGTTTGTATTGCTAGCAGGCGCAACAACGGCCTAAAGCTTCTCTAATCTTGATTTGACTCTACTTGGGAAAAAACACAACAAAGCCTTGCACATCTCTGTTGAATGCAAAAGGCATTACATTGTCTCATTTTTGGTGGATACCGGTTACTCTCGAATATCCACCAAAAAGCACTTTTGATCGACTTGATGTTGAAGGTTAGTTACGAAACCCGGTGGCATTATGTGAGAGCTTTTGATGGATCTAAGCGAAAGGTACTTGGAAACTCATTCTACATCAAAGTGGGTTCCGGACTTTTGACTCCACTTTCTTTGTCATGGACATCAAATCCGCTTACTCTTTACTTACTTGGGCGCCCTTGGATACATGGGCGGTATTTATTACCTCTACCTTGCATCGGAAGGTGAAATACCTAGTGAAGGGAAGGTTATTCGGTTATGTGGTGAAGAGGAATACATGGTCGATCATCTACGGTCATTCGATACCTCGAGGTGGAGGGTGAATTCTTTGAGACTCCTGTCAAGCTTTTGAAACAATACCAGTCATGCTGTTGACTCTCATCAACTCCCAAGTTACCTGAGTTCAGCCCATAATGGTCTCACTAAAAGATGTTGATTGGCACATTGAACAAGGAGGTAGTGCTATTTGGTCAACTCCACCTTCCTTTCAAATATGACAAAGGCTGGTTTAGGCTTCACCATCAGTCGAAGATGATCGCCACGAGCGTCTTGAGCCAACTTCTTTCGCATCGACGGTGGAATCCATGCTATAGAAGGCAGCGACAAAGACTTGACATCGTAATGGATCTTCCCACTCGGATCATAGGCTCGACAATTGGAAGGCAGAAGCGTCATACCAATCTCCTTTAAGCGGAGTAATTGCTCTTTTTGTTTTGCTTTTCGTATTTTCTATGTTTTGAACAATAAACTCTAAAGCCTAATTACTTGCACGAGTATCATGGCTCGTTTGTGAGGTTGATATACATCATTTGCATATTTTCATTCAATAAAATCGTTGGACTTTTGCATTCGATTATTGTTTTCTTTCTTTTGCTTTATCACCCAAAAGCTATGTGTTTCTTACACACCACGTGATACAACTGCGAGAATCACTCGAATCTAGTTGATATGACTATGCTATTGCTAAATATGACTTGATAATCCGATCTACCAAGAAGGCGAAGGTGAGGAAGATTGTGAAGTGCCGGGAGAGCTTGTCGGGATTGCCTACGGCAAGAAGATCGAGTTATCTGACCACGAAGAAACAAGTTGAGGTTGTGAATTTGGTCTTGATGAAGACAAAAAAGAGATCAAGATAGGGCGGGTCTTGAGAAGCGGTGTCAAAAGATTGGTTAGGATGCTACGAGACTACATTGAGGTTTTTGCTTGGTCGTCGAAGACATGCCGAGGTTGGACATTGATATTGTGGTACCGTTGCCAACAAAAGAAAGTTTTCTCGATTAAACGCAGAAGGTTAAATCGCATGCATCGAGATGTCGAGGAAAATCAAAGCCAAAGTTGTAAACAGGTTCAACACGGTTTTCTATTTGTTACTTCTTATCGCGATGGGTTGCTAATGTGGTGCTGTACCTAAGGATAGCAAAGGATTCGAATGTGTGTGATTACGGAGAATTTGAACAACTTAGTCCAGAAGATGATTTTCCACTCCCTCATATTGATGTTACGGTTGGCAACCCGCTCGACATAAGGTTTTCTCCTTCATGGAGGTTTCTCCGGTTCTCGGATCAAAATGGCTCAAAGAAGACATGGAAGACTACTTTTGTTACGGTGGATCTTTCTGCTACACTGAGGTTATCTTGGATTCGGATGAAAACGCGGGCGCCACTTATCGATGCCATGGTGGCATTATTTCATGACATGATTCATCACGAGATAGGGTCTCGTCGGCGACATGATAGCTCGATCCTGGATGAAGAAGAACATCTTGATCATTTGCGAAACTATTTGACAAATTGAAGAAGTACAGTGAGACTTAATCTAACAAGTGCACCTTTGGAGTCGGATCGGAAAACTCCTAGGGTTTGTTGTCGATGGAAAAGGTATTGAGGTTGACCCTTTAGGTTAAGATATTCAGAAATGCGACTCCACTTATAGAGAAGGAAGTCGGAGGTTTCTTAGGCGTTTGAACTACATTGCGATTCATTGCACATATAACTAGCTACTTGAGCAAATCTTCAAATTACTAAAGAAAGATCAAGTGGTAGAATGGAGCGATGATTGCGGATCGCTTTTGAAAAATCAAGGAGTACCTACGAATCCTCCTATCCTGCCGCCTACGAAGGAAGACCTCTCATCATGTACTTGCGGTGTTAGAAAATTCAATGGGGTGTGTTGGGGCAACATGGCGAGTGCAGTCGAAAAGAGCATCAATATACTACCTTAGCAAACGTTTACATTGTGAAACAAGATACTCACAACTCGAGAAAATTGCAACGCTTTGGCTTGGGCTGCTCTCCGACTAAGGCGGTATGTTGACTCACACTACCTTGTTGATTTCTAAGATGGATCCGATAAAATACATGTGAGAAACCAGCTCTCTCGGGAAGAATAGCAAGATGGCAAATGATCTTGACGAATACGACATCAGTCACTTCTCAAAAAGCGATCAAAGGAAGTGTAGTAGCGATCATTTGGCTCATCAGGCGTGATGACTATCGATCTATGCGATTCGAGTTTCCAAATGAAGATGTTCTACTAGTTCTGATTATGAAGAACGAGGCCAGACGAAGGACCTGAACAAGGATCGATGGACTATGGTCTTTGATGGAGCCTCAGCACTTGGCAATGGCATTGGCGCCACATCTCTACAGTGGACATCGCCTTTCACTTGATTATGTTTCAATTGCACTAACAACATGACCGATCTGAGTGCATCATGGGTATTAAAACTGCTATTGACTTAAGAATCAAATTCTTGTATATATGGAGACTGTTTGATCGGTCAGTTAAGGCGAGTGGGATACGAAACATCCAAATCTCATTCTGTATCGAGAGCATGTTCTTAGTTTGATCCCCTACTTCGAAGAGATTACTTTTGATCATATTCCACGAGAAGAGAATCAGTTGGCAGACGCATTGGCTACTATGTCGTCTATGTTCAAGGTTAGATGGGACAACGAGGCTCCCCAGATCATCATCGAGAAGTTCGACGAACCAGCGTACTGTTATGAGCTTGATACAGAAGAGAAACCTTGGTACTATGATGTGAAGAGGTATCTTGAGACTCAGGAATATCCCGCAGGGGCATCTGTCAACGATATGAAGTTCTTGAGAAGATTTGCATCCAAATTCTTCCTCGCAGCGACATTTTATAGCGCAACCCGACTTGTGCTTACTCATTGTGTAGACGGAAAAGCGGCGGAACATATCATGGAAGAGTTACACGAGGCATTTGGTACCCACTCGGTGGACATACAATGGCTAAGAAGATTTTGAGAATGGTTATTATTGGTCCACCATGTAAGCGATTGTCACCGTATGCTCGATCTGTCACAAATGCAGTTTATGCGAGACAAAGTGCACGTACCTCATTACTTTGAATGTTCTAACAGCTCCTTGGCCTTTTGCAATGTGGGGCATTGACATGATCGGAGAAATCAAGCCCACAGCTTCCAACGGACACCGTTTCATCCTTGTGGCAATTGACTATTTTACCAAGTGGGTAGAAGCATCCTCGTTCGCATCTGTTACCAAGAATGTTGTGGCTCGATTCATCAAACATAATCTTATCTGTCGGTATGGCACTCCCGAAAGGATTATCACAGATAATGGTTCCAATCTCAAAAATAAGATGATCACTGAGCTCTGCACGCAGTTCAACATCAAACATCACAATTCTTCTCCATATCGGCCTAAGATGAATGGCGCAGTGGAAGCCGCCAACAAGAATATTAAGAAGATTATACAGAAGATGACAGTGACTTACAAAGATTGGCATGAGATGTTACCATTTTCTCTTCATGGTTATCGCACTGCAGTACGAACGTCAACAGGGGCAACCCCCTTCTCTCTCGTGTACGGTATGAAAGCAATCCTACCCATCGAGATTTAGATAACCTCAACGAGTCCTCGGGCCGGGGTGGAGTGAAGCGATTGGATCAGACTCGCCTTGACCGAGATTAACTTGATTGATGAGAAGCGACTACATCCATTTGCCATGGATAGATCTATCAGAAGTGAATGATCAGAGCATTTAACAAGAAAGTCAAACACCGAGTTTACCAAGTCGGTGATCTAGTAGTCAAGCGCGTCATTCTTCCACAAGGTGATCCCAGGGGAAAATGGACTCCCATCTATGAGGGATCGTTTGTAGTCAAGGCGATTATTTCGGTAGACTATGATACTTAGCACCATGGATGGTGAAGACTTCCCACACCATGTGAATGCAGACATAGTCAAAAAATACTACGCATAAACAAGACCCGCTAGGTCGACGAACCTAGGCAAAAATAAGGGCATCCTGGCGAACCAAAAGGGTTCGGGCAAAAATTAAGGATATATATAAAACATGTACACCCGGCAAGTCGAAACACGAAAAGGCGGCTTGGGCAGGGTATCCGGTGGTGAAAACCGAAAGGGCGGTCTAGGAAAAAGTTAGGGATTTAAGCGTACGACTATGTCTCGTCCTGATCACCTATTTCCAGACTACTATCAGCATTCAAGACTCAAATGGCGAAAATCAATCCACTCACTTTCTACTGACGGCAAGGAGATGAGATAGTCGAAATATATGCGTACTAGCATAGTTGGAACTTAACGAGATTGTTTCCGCATAGCTTTTTACCTTTCTTGTGTATAAACTACTTGGCCATACGCCACACTTCCAATAAATACAAGTTCTTTCTCTTTACAATTTTCACTGTTGTTGTTTGCATAAAGTCCAATGTTTTCTTTGAATGATTATATGCATATAACAATAAGAATCAATTCACAAGCATGCGAAAAGTGAACAGGCAAAAGTAATTACTACAGGCTCCAGGAATTAAGATGACGATGAAAGTCACCAATACAGTTCCCCACAAAGGTGTCACTCACTACAAACCTTCCCCAGCGGAGTATATGTTAATCCACGAGCAGCGATTCCACTCAACTGAGCAAATTTACATCAGTCTCCAAGAAGTAACACTTCATCTCCAGCCAAGGTATTTATCCCCAGCGGATATCTCTCAACAATTCCCCTTTTCCCCAAATAGCCGTATCCAGACTTAAAACATGGTCAGATAGTGCATCGGAGGAAACCTACATCTTTTGTTCCCCGGTCAGAGAGTACAACGGTCTCCAGATTCTTCTGACCCGGTCTCCCAACAACTATCAAATACTCTCCAGTAAGATCTACACGCAAGATCCCTAACGGATTACCTCCCAGACTCTCCCCAGCAGGGCCTATTTATCTACCATCCACAATAATATCTAGGCCCAAGACTTGGTAAGATAGTGCATCGGAGGAATCAAAGTTTTCTTTCTTCTCAGGGTCTCAATCCTTCCGTCCCCAAACAGAAGTCAGAAATCCTCAAGCAGAACATCCGCATCTTCTTCAAGATGGATATGTTTTGAAATACCACAACGTCTACCATTCATACATTTCTTATAAAGTCATAATTTATGCATATGTCATTCATACACATCGTTATGCATCATACTTTGCATAAGACTAACAAATATTCTATCAAAGTTTCTCTTGTTTTCTCCAAAACAGGTGAAAATCACTTTGGCCGGTCCAGTTAAGACCGAATCTAGGCGGAAAACTATCGAAGACCGCCACTGGTTGTCCTCGACAGACGGTCCGGAGATTAAGACCGAATCCATACGGGAAAACTATCGAATGACCGCCCTCGTTGTCCCCGACGGATCGGATGTCGAAGCGGACGGGAAACCCTATCGAGCGATCACAAGTTATCCTCCGATAGCAGGCGGTGGACCAATACCGATGCACAGCGGGGAAGATATCACGCTTTGCCAACTACCCCCTCGGTAATCGGCACGAAGATATATTACGACTCTCTTATTATCAACATAACTTCAAGTCAGCGTGCGACTCGTTGCCTTGGATGGCATCTTAAGCCCATCTCCGACTACTTGTCAACATTTCTCCGCCTTCAGAATGATGCATATTTGTTTAAAACAAAAAAACAATACAGACCAATAGCTTCATTCAAAGATGCGCACAATCTGAGCGTCGACTCCTCGGATGGCATCTTAAGTCTCCTGCTCCTTTCACATCAGCCTCTCCCGAGCCTGGCGTCGGCTCACTCCCCAGCATCAATCTTTCCAGATGGCATCTTAAGCCCATCTCCGACGGTCCTCCTATCCAGACGACGTCCTCGAGTCTAGCGTATGACTCATTCCCGAGCTCCTCCAAATGGCATCTGTAAGCCCATTCCCGCATCATCAGCCAACAGCGAGTGCAAATTTTCAGGTGTACTCGAGTGTTCAATCATCTTCTACCTCCAAGTCACGAAAGGCGAACATGCCAATCTAGCCCTTCCAGTACAAGAAGATTGAACAGGGGCAACTGTCATACCCCAAAATTTTCCCTCCATCTTCCCAGGATATTTCATGCATCCATACTCAAGGATTCCTCAAGGGTTGATCAGACAAACCTTCTCCTAGACAATCAACCCAAACTAGGGTTTGGCAATTCCTAGATCCAGATGGACTTCCAACATCTCCAATGGTCATCATTCCCCCTCATATGCTTCAAAGACTCTCCATGTCAAGTTTCAAGCCTCACAAGTCAAATTTTCTCAGACAATTGCTCAGATGGTTGAAAATCAGTTGTATTGGACAAAAAGTCAACTGTGGTCAACATACAGTCAAACTTCATGATTTTTGGTCAACATCCTCATTTTGAAGTTACATTCATCATTTGATCAAGGGTTGATCATGATTCATCAAGAAAACTCAAGATTTGCTCAAAAGTCAAACTTTCTAAATTAGGGTTTCTTAGTGAAAAGTCAACCAAACATTGACTGAGCATAACTTCTTCATACTTTCTCAGGAGCCTTCCTTTGTGTCCCTGAGGTTCTCAGGAATCGAACCATACCCTTGCTCAAGCCCAGAACTGCCCAGAACACGAAGAACATCAACTCCGATTTGGTATTTTTTCACAAATTCGATTTCATAAATTCATGCATTGCTAATGTTTTTTGTGTGTTTATTTGAACTCAGGATGCATATTAGATCATGTTTGAACCATTACATGTGAGCTTGAACGTAGGAAAACTGGTTTACCATTGTTAGGGCATTTCAAACTGTTTCGATCGAGTCGGCTTGTACAAGCGTTTTTAGGGCAAACGGATACCACCATTGGATTCGCAGGGTCCGATTTAGGGGGGTAGGGTGCCCCTTTCCCATTTATTCTTTGTATTTTGTGTGTTTCAGTTTCAGGCTAGCCGGAGAAGATGACCGGAGCCCTAGCTCCGGCGCTGACTCAGGCGAGGACTGGCGAGAGGATTGCGTGGTGTTTCTGGGTGATCTGATTCGTCCATTCATAAGTCAATGGGGTCCACGCGCGCTGACTGTGTTTCAAACATAACCATGACACGTTACCACTTATATTCAATTGATTTTATGGTTTCAAACACCAGATGTCACTTGTCCCAGTGGTTAAGGCGCTAGCTGTTGAACATTCCCCTCATGGTCACGAGTTCGAGCCATTCCAGGATCGATTTTGCTTTTTCTTTTTACAAACTTCACATTTTTCTATTTTTTCATATTTTTCTATTTTCTTAATATTTTTCATTCATTTTAATTTAACTTTAAATATTTTTATCATGCATTTAAAAACACCAAAAAATATTTTTTCTTTTTGCATTATTTTCAGAAAATGTTTTTTTTATATATAAAATTAAAAACATTAATTTTGCATGCATATTTAACTTAATGGTTAATTTATCATTTAAATCACTTTTAATTGATTTTTAATTATTAAATCAACTCCAAAAAATCCCAAAAAATTATTTTAGCATATTAATGTTATTTCTTGCATGAAATATTTTTCTCATTCAAAAATTATTATTTTTACTAACATTTTCCTCTTAATCAATATCCTCGTATTTCCCGATTTTTAATCTTTTCACAGGTTATCCCGTTTCGGACGTTTTCTTTTATTGTTTTCTTTTTTTTCAATTATGTAATTACTCATGGGATGTAATAGTTTAATTAGGGTTTTTACTTTTCCGTATTTTAAATTATGTATCTGCCTCAAAGCCATGTAATAGCGTAGGATTTACCTTTCCGCACTTTACATTCCCGCATTTTAATTTCCGCACCTATAAACTGTTAGTAATTAGGCGTGTATGGCAAGATAAAATTGAACGATAGCTCACTCTAATTTGCAAGATAAAATATCTGAATCAACACACTTCTCTCACACATGCACCCCTTAGGGTAATTCTCTCTCGTTGCCTTTACGAATCCAAATGGTCAAGTCCCTCAAACGTAGAGGTATTCTAGCACCGTTGCCTTCAAACAAATCATCATAGTCCCTTCGATACAAAGATCATAAGACCCACGATGTCGCCTCCGAATACATGATCTTGACCCTCGATTGTCGCCTACGAAAAATGATGATAGTCCCTCCAAATGTGCTAGGATACTTCCTACAAGTTGCTTTCTATGACCATACGATGTCTCTTCGAATGTCCCGCTCACATCCAACGAATGGAGTTACCTACCAACTAATGGTATGGATAGCGATATTCTAAAGGAACGTAAAAATACAAAAACGACCAATTCTGAGTAGGTAATAAGACTTTTAGTTGCTTGCTCTATCAAAATACTTTTCACACCACACACTTTTGTCAAAGTTCAAACTCTTTTCAAAACGAAACATTTCCGTACACTTTGTATACATTCCTACATGAATCATTACAAAGTCAAAGTGAAATGCCTTTTCAAAACATTTTTTTCAAACACATAGAAAACAATTTTTTAAAGTGATCTAAGAGCAACTAAGAGCCCGTAGATAACTACGGATGGAAAGGGGTGTTAATACCTTCCCTTTTCATAACCTTCTCCCTTACTCAGAATCTAACGAAGGTCTTTTTCTGTACTTTTTACCTTCCCTTAATTGGATAAAAGAAAAGTTGGTGGCGACTCTTGCTATCCGCACATTTGCGATACAAAAACCTACAAAGTTAGTTCACCGTATTACAATAGGGAATTGCTTTGTTAGAACTGTATGGAACAGGACCAGGTAGGCAAATCACCAAAGGAGACCCTGGAACGTTTGAACCATTATATTCTATCTCCATATGCTTGGGTACATTGAAACAGGGGATAATAACGTTTACTTCGGGATTTTCCGAGTTGATATCTGAGACTAAAAGCTCATGCGGAAAATGCCCTACTGTATTCACGTCATAGTCATCTCTGTTTCTGTAGATGTGTATGTCACCAATGTCTAGCAATCGTTGAATGTCTGCTCTTATGGTGGGACATCCTCGAAGATCCTTGAAGCAGATGTTGCAAGCTGCGTAATCGTGTTTAGTGAAAGCGCCCATTGTACTGTATGTATCATGGAGATGTACCAAGTTTCCTCTGATTAGATTCACATCTGTGACAAGGTACCGATCTGTATTTCTTAGTATTAAATTCACTGTATGTCCACTATGACTGGGAAGTGGATTTGCTTCCACGTTTGGATTTGTATTTCTAAAGGAAAGAAGATTAGACCTTACTAATCTCTGTACTTCAACTTTTAGCGCTATGCAATGCTCAAGATCATGGCCCGGTGCCCCTTGATGAAAAGGGCAAGATACGTCTGTTTTGTACCACCACGACAATTTTTCTGGGACCGGAGGTGGTGACCTTGTCTGTACAAGATTCCTTTCTATTAATGCAGGGTATAATTCTATGTACGTCATCGGAATTGGGTCGAATTGCGAGACCCGAGGCGCACGGTTTTGATTGTTGAACTGCTGAGCCTGTTGACGAGGCTGTTGAGTTTGTTGGAACTGCGGAGCAATTCCTGTATTTGGACTTGTGTTAACAGCGGACGCTATGGCAGCTACCTGTTGTTGTCGGCTGACATTCTTTCGTGGTTTCCCTCGGGATACCATTCCTATGTCATGTTCCTGTTTCTTTGGAAAACTGGTTCTAACCCTCTTAGTTCCACTGGAAGATCCTGCCTCTTTGGTTAGGCGTCCTGTTCGAACTCCTTCCTCTAGCCGCATTCCCATGCTTACCATCTCGGTGAAATCTCCGGGAGCGCTAGCGATCATTCGTTCGTAGTAAAATGAGCCAAGAGTGTTTAAGAAAACCTTGGTCATCTCCTTCTCTTCTAATGGTGGGTTGACTTGGGCAGCAATTTCCCTCCATCGTTGAGCGTATTCTTTGAATGTCTCTCTTTCCTTTTGAGACATGGAGCGGAGTTGATCCCGATCTGGGGCCATATCCAAGTTGAACTTATATTGTTGTACGAAGGCTTTACCTAAGTCATTGAATGTTTGGATATTCGCGCTGTCTAGCCCTATGTACCACTTCAGTGCGGCATCGGTGAGACTGTCTTGGAAGTAATGCATTAACAACTGGTGATTGTCGTTGTACGTAGACATTTTTCTAGCGTACATCGTAAGATGACTCTGTGGACAAGAATTTCCTTTGTACTTTTCAAAGTCAGGGACTTTGAATTTTGCGGGTATCCTTACGTGAGGAACTAAGCACAGATCATGGGCGTTCTTCCCAAATAATTCCTTTCCACGAATTGTTTTAATCTCAAGCTGCATTTTGAGGAGCTGTTCCTGGAGATTCTCCATCGGGCCACGAGAATTCGTGTTATCGTCGGGACTATGGTGAACTTCTTCGTCTCCAGTAGTGTGCACTATGGAAGCTGAGTTTGTCATGATCGGTTGAGAAACCGTCATGGTTAATTGCGGAAGAGTTACTCCATGTTGCGGAGTAAGTGTTAGGTTTTGCAAAGTAGGTACTTCAAGCATGGTTGTTTGTACTTGAGAAGTCGGTTGACGAAATCCAATACCGAAATTGAAAGGCATGCCTCATGGATAACCTTCTGGCATACTGAAGGGTGAACTACTGGCTGCAATAGTTGAAACTGGAGTAGTAGTGTCCTCTGAAATCGCTGCTTGATTTTGACTGCTCAATGTCGCTTGCTGACTTTGCGCTGCTGCCAATGAGTTGACCAAAGAAGTGAGTCTCTCCACCTCTTCTTGCAGTGTTGTTACTGTACTACGAAGCTCAACATTTTCTTGCTCAAATCCTTCCATCACTTTCCTTCTTTTTGAACGTGTATTGTATGTTCGAGTAGGCTGTGGGCGTGGTCGAGAAACTCTAAGACAAGACAGCTTAGCGATCTTTTCCTTTCTGGAAAAAATTCCAAAAGATCAAACTCTAGACAATAGACTCAAAATGCAAAGTATGATGCATGATTATGAATGTAAAGAAAGATTTCCAAAGAATTTACGCTAAAAGAGAAATTTCTGGCAAATATTTGGATGGAAAACACTTATTTTATTAATTATTGAAAGATTACAACAATTCTGTTTTTGAGCATTGCTCACACAAATGGTAAAATAAATGATAAAAAATTACAATCTAAACTAATTAATCGTCCTCGTCGGATGAAGCTCCAAAGGCTTGATGTAGCTTCAACTTCAGGATTTCCTTCCCATAGTGAGCTTCTAGTTCAGCTTTCTCAGCTTTTAGCTTGCTGATGACTTTCTTCCACTCGTCGGGGGCAGGATCGTTGGTTGTCATTTCCTCAAGCTTTCTTTTCCTTTCTTTGATGTATCTTTTGATCGCGTTATCTTTCTGGCGAATCTTCTCATCTTTCTCCATGAGCCATTCATCCTGGAAATAAAGCGTCTTTTCATGATCTTTGACTTGCTTCTTGAGCTTCTCATTCTCGAGATCAGTCTTAAGGAACTTGTCTTCCAAAGTTTCTTTCTCAAACCTCATCTTGGCCAAAGCTTCTTGGTATTCTCCCATAGTTTCGACGGGAAAAATTGTTGATTTGGAAGCTGTTGAGAACATAGGTTCTTCATAAGCGTAAGGCATTCGGAATTCCTTTGCTCTTTTCTTTACCCAAGAAGTGTAGATTTCCATGGCTACACAATTCTTTGCTTTCCCTTTTTCTTTCCTTCGGATGTGATGCCAAGCTCTGATCATCCTAGCTTTCAAACCTTGGAAATCCTCTCCCTCATGATAGAAGTAACTCTCTACTGTAAATCCAAGAGGTTTACTAGAGTTTGCGTACCCGAGTTGACGTCTCGCCAAGAATGGGTTGTAGTTGATTCCTCCTTTCGTACCGATGAGAGGTACGTTGGCAAATTCTCCACACTCTCAATGATTTCCATCTCATTGTGCGCCAAGGTATACCAATGGATATCGTCGTTTGTAAGAGACATGAGCCTTCTTGACCAATGCCAATCGTCTTTGTTTTCACGGAAGATAGGAGATTTAGGCAAGTGTGATATAATCCATTTAAAGAACAGAGGTACACAACACACGATAGTTCCATCTCCTTGACGATTCCTATGATGAATGGAGAAGTACGTATCACCAAGCAGTGGGGCAGATTTCCAATCAGAAAGATCCTTATGGCGTTGATATCAACGAAACTTGGGACGTTGGGAAACAACACCAATCCATAGATGAGTAAAGCTAAAATAGCTTCAAAGGCTACCATACTACCGGCTTCAGAGAATTTAAGAGCCTTCTCCATTAGGAACTTTGAAGTTAGTCCTAAGAGTTTTCCTTTGGTAGTTAGGTTTTTGTCTATCTCAGATTTCTTTAAGTGAGTCATTGTTGCAATGACTGGTGACTTAGGAATGGCTTCCAAACCATTGAAAGGCACTTTATCTGATACTGAGATACCTAGGATGTGTGCATACTCTTCCAAAGTAGGCATCAACTGATAATCAGGGAAAGTGAAACAGCGATAGACTGGATCGTAAAACTGAACGAAAGTTTTGAGAAGTCCTTCATCAACGTTAGTGTTTAGAATAGTTAAAAGAGTTCCATAGCATTTTCTGAAATATGAGGGATCTTCTACCAAGGATGCTAACTCTTTTAACTTTCCTACGTCAGGAATTCTAAAACTGTATCTCTTGGTGAATCTTCCTCTGACGTCCATCACTCTAACCTAAAATATTTACAAAGAAAAATCTCTAAATTCTTTGGAAATGGGAAGAGAAATGAAGTTTTTGAATGAATGCATGAATGCTACAAACATGATTAGTAGTTATACACACGGTCAAGCGTTCGAAGTCACGAGCATGAGGCCAACGATAAGAATCAAACGTGGGTAAGTTCTAAGGGCTTATTCAACACTTCTCTTTGAAATATTATCGGATTTGTTGAATACTCGAAGTCCAATAATATTTTTCAAGAAAAACTCGCTGATCGTAGTCTCGCATGACAATTATTCTAGGCTTCGCGAATAATTTACGCACTACATCCTAAATGGCGGGGATGGGTTATGTGTTCTCTGACCACTCGACTGCAAGTTCTCTTGAAAGCAAAATGTCTTTGCAAATACTTGCTAAACACAAATACCCCAAAACAACCTCCGAGAGGGATCTCAAATTAACTCCGTAAGTCTTGAGACTTCTCACAAGTTAATAGGACTATACCCCCACCTAGATCTTAAAATGTTTCTTAAATCCGGGTTAGGATTTCTTTCCATCAGATGAAATCGCGAAAACCCCTTTTTTTATTTTGAAAACAAAAAAAAAGCTTGGTGCTCTTGTGCAGAGTCACATATTTTTTCAAAATTCAGTGTACTCCCCAGCAGAGTCGCCATTTTTCCTGTTCGCGTTAAAAGGTGACGCGCTAGGGAATCGAATCGAATTGAATCTAAACAAAACGATTTACTCTTTTGATTTGTTTATAAAGATGCATGAGCATCAAGCTTTATTATTTTCAACACAAGAAAATGATTATGAAAAAGGGGAAAGCTACAATACCCTCAATTGATATGATATGCATTACGACTAGCGCAAACTAGGCGTAGCGCATTGGGAGATCGGGTAAGGGGTTTGTTATATAAAGGAATAGATGGAGCACCCTAAATATATATAGTTATCTATAGCTTTATATATGAATATGTTTGATATGTTTGTGTGTTTTAATTGCTATTTCTATGATTGGGAAAGTTTCTCCTTTGGGATTTTAAGAAGGATAGATTATGTGGGATCCTAGGTTTTGTTATTATTGTGCTGCAAAGATCATTGGGATCTTACGCATACATATCCCTTAATGGGAATCAGAGCATTTGTAGCTCGGATCTAAAGGGATCTATGGTTTGTTTGGTCTGAGGGAGAAAGAAATTTGCTCGCCAAGGATGAGACCTTGTGCCTACGTATTCTCAAAAGGATGTTGAGAAAGTCAGAGCAATCGTAGTTCCCACTTATGCTAGTGGAAGCAACGGATGTTAGTAAGAGACACAGACAAATGTCATCTTAATGAAAAATGTATCTAATCTATTTCATCACATACATTTTGAAAAGTTTGATTGATTGAAATCTTTCATCGTAAGTTATAGGTGTTTTGCTTGAGTGTACAAGCGTTACCACTTACATGTTTAAGAAAGATGTTTGAAAATGATTGAATCTTTTAATTGTAAGCATTGGGTGTTTTGCTTGAGTGTACAAGCGTTACCACTTACGATTAAGAGATGTTTTTGTTTGAAAAGAGTTTGAAAAGTTTTTGATTGTATGTGATGTGATAGATGAGATACTTCTTCCATAGAGATGATAAATGTCTAAATCTAGGAGAAATTGATTGGATTAAAGGATGCTTTTAAAAGCCCATGGGTCCTTGTATTGTAAGCCCAGAGGAGGCATTAGAGGTCATCGAGGGTCATCGAGGTCCTTGTATGAAGCTCGAGAGGAAGCTATAGGGTATGGTGGCTTTGGCTTTAAAAGGATTTCAGGAAACCATCCTTTTGGAATTAAGAGCAATTTCACGAAATTATACTCTCATGGTTCTATCCTAACGGTGATTCTTTGTATTGGAAGCCCAATAGGAGGTTGTTTAGAGATTTCTGTCTCTTTCATTGTATGATGCCCAGAGGCTAAACTCAATGAGGAGTTCTTTTGAGCGAAGCCCGAGAGGCTAACTCAGCAGTGTTGTCTTATATGAAGCCTAAGGCTAAACTCAGATTAATGAGTTTTCTTATATGAAGCCTAAGAGGAGGCTGAACTCGGATGAAATGAGTTACCTTGTACAAAGCCCAAGGAGGCTAAGCTGTGGGAACCTATTGGTTAGACTAGTTGTTATGTTATAACTAGGCAGTTGTATAAACAAGTGTGTGTGTGTGTGATATGTATTCGAGGAGTTTATGAAGGAAATATAAACAATGCATGATGTTTATTTACAAGAGTTTATGAAGGAAATATAAACAAGTGTATGAAGCGAGCGTTTAAAGCAGCGTAACTTGATTATTTACAAGTTTGGATGTGTACAAGAAAGTAAATATATACACGAGCAGTATTTATGTACGGGAGATGTGGATGTACATAGGAGGTTGGGACTTACACCATAAGGGTGGCCCATTGGTTTAAAAGCGTTTCATGAGAATAATGCTCCTTTCAATACCAATGGTATTGATGTATATACAATTGAAATAAAACAAGCGATCAAGTTTATGCATGTATTTACAAAAGGCGTCGTATTATGTACAGATAAAAATTGGTATGTATATGAAAATAATTTGATATGTACAAAGAAATATGTATGTACATAAAGAATGTTGGGACTTACACCGTAAGGGAGGCCCATGATCGGTTAAGAAGTTCAAAGAAAAACGAATTCGGTTTTATCGTCAAATCGGATCGATCATGGAAAAAGATGTAAGTTTGATGAAAAGTTTTGAAAAATGATCTTGAAAGTGTTTTTGAAAAGTGAAATATACTTATGAGAATTTTTGAAAAGAATCGGGCTTCGAAAGTTTGAAAAAATCACCTTTAAAGGTGCTTTGAAAAAGTACTCAAAAGTACCATTTTCGGATCGATAAAAATATAATCGGATGAAAGTTTTTCTGAACATTTTTAACACTATTTCAAAATAGATACATTAATTGACAAGTGTACAAAAAATCACCTCAAAATGAGGAGTTTTGATGGGGTTTTGGAAAAGTCAAAGTTTGTAAAAAAAAATATGAAAAATTACAAAGTTTGGTAAAAAATGGTCCCAAGGCTACTCGAACCCGGGGCAAGGTATAAATGACTTAAGAGTGAGTTGGCAACCGCTGGGGCGGCAATACATCCGTGTATTGAAATCAAACAATGAAATTATATTTTAAAACGGATTTTTTGAATTTGAAAAAACGCGCGCAGCTTCTTCTTCCTCCTCCAATCTTCAATCAATCCTAAAATCCTCATTTCTTGATGAAATTGAATGATGTAAACATCAAACTTGATCGTTTCAAGCCCAGGAACACGATGATGTCCTTTAATTTCATTTATTTTAAGCCTAACATGATTGAATTTCTCAAGAACACGAAGAACCCTAAAACTGAAAATCTTAATTGAAATCGTGTATGGTGAATGATTTTATCAATTGATTGAGGGTTATTGATCGTTGATGGTGCGAAACAAAATGGCCAAGAGTTTTTTGATGGAATCAAAGAATCACGAGTTTGAAGTTCGTGTTCTTACCTTTCAAGTGAGATCAGCGCTTTAGAGTGTTTCCAGTTGTGATTTGATGATCCCTATAGCACCAATGGCTCTTATGGAAGGTGTGAGGATGGTCTGCACATCATGAATTTTCCTGGATTAATCTGACCAAGTCGACCTGCAGTTTGCTCAAAGTGAAACTTGAATTCGTGGTTAATGGAGTTACAGATCAAAGATGATGGTTTGGATCATTCATATGAAGCATATTGATGATGTTTGGATGATCAAAACATAACTAGCTCGAGCCAAACTATAAGTTTGAAGTTTAAGGCAGTTTTGGCAAATTTGAAACATGAAATGCAAAATCTGATTTTTAGCTTTGCTTGTGTTGATTTTAAGTTTCAAACAAGTTCTATATTGATATTAAAACATGTTAGACACCAAATTTCTCCTGGTTTTTCACAAGTTTTCAAAAATGCAAGATTTCTCAAATTACACTATGTTTCTTGAATTTTAAGAAAGAAGAGAGAAAGCATGATCTTGCATAGCTTTGGTGTGGTTTGAATTGGCCAACATGACCTCTATTTATAGGTCACAAGTTCTGAAAAATAAGTGAAGGGAAATGGCTTTGGTATTTACAAGTTGCCTTAGAGGGCAAGGAAGTCATTTTTGCATTAAATGCAAAGGAAGCTTCCTTTAACCATGGTTAATTTTCAACTTGATCTTATCCCATCATAATTACTCTCCATCTGATTTTTTATCAGCTCTAACTCTCTTTGCAAGGTGGCATGGCTTCTAGAAGAAGAAACTCAAAAATGACCTATAATCTTGAACTTTGTACTTCAAAATCAAGGATTTTGGAGCTCTATGTTTCAAAATCAAAAGTATAGCTAGACTCCATGGATTTGAGAGTTATTGGACATTTTGGAAAGCTTGTTTCAAGGGCTACAACTTTCATGTTTTGAGTTTTTTCCAATTCAAAGTGGAACTATGTGAAAAATGCCATGAAGTTTGGAAAAAGTATGAAATTTTAACACTTGAAAAATTTTCTAAGTGTTGAAAATTTTGACTTTTTGTTGACTTTTCTAATTTTCTTGATTTTTTATGATCATGATGGATCATTTGAAGTATTTTGATGTTGGAAAAAGTTTTGTCTTGAAAAAGTTGACCAAAAGTCAAAGTTTGACTTTCGGTCTGAGATGAAATTTCATCGGATGATTGAAATGGTGATGAATTCTGTGAACTTCTGTGATGTTTTGAATCCAAAAATTAGGTCAACATGTTGTATCTAAGATATGAAGATCAATCTCTAATAAAAAAAAGTCATTCATTGATCAGAAAATCAGAGATTACTCATCCTCGATGAAAACCCTAATTGGTCGATCCTTGATAGATCATGAGGAAAAATTTGACATCTGAAGATCAGAGGTTGATGATTTAATCAAGATAGATCAAATGAAGTGAATAAAACTCAAACCCTAATTGGTTGCCTCTTGAATCAGATGAAAAATCTATGAAACCCTAATTTTGACCTGTGGAAGCTACACCCGATTAATTCTGTTCTGAATTGTTAGTGATGCAGTGATGCAAATGTAAGGTGGTATATTAGGTCAAAAATTGGGGTATGACACAGTGGAGGTGATGATACGGATGAAGGGAAGGGTATGGAGGCAGCGAGCAGGTTCTGCGAGACAAGAGGGAAGCTGCGTTTTTCTTTATTTATAATTCTTGGTTTTTTGTCGCCTCCTACTGTTCCGGTTTTTCTTTTTCAATTGGCATCTCCTTAATACAAAGACAAGTAGCATATATATATCCAAAAAAATAGGGTTTAAGTTATTTTAAAAAATGCCTAAAATGCCCTCATAATTAAATGAGCCACAAAATTGGGTTACTTAAAATTTAATAAGCCCAAACATATTTTTGTTTGATTTTTTTTGAGATAAAAATTGGACATCTAAAATTGTCAAAAATGATAAAAGTTCGGACAATAAATTATCCGAAAAAATAGTATGAGCATATTAAAATAAACTACAATTTTGTAAATTAAAGAAAAATTATTGAAATGGTTAAAATCGAAATAAAATGATGATAAAGAATACTGACTTTTTTAAAAACTTACGGTTAAAAGTCTTCAAACTTTATCGAAAAATTACGGAGAGCACATTTTCATGATCTACGCGACACGTAGATTCATAAAGCAGTGAGTAAAAGATGAAAACTTGAAATATTTTCCCCGCTAATTTTTGCACAGTGTCGAATCGTTTTTAATAGTCTGTTTACAAAACCGAAATATTGATATCATCGACATATAAATAATTTAGAACAATGCAAAAAATAGACAGAGAAGTAAAAATAAATGAAACAAAAATAACGGGTATTTTACAATTATAAAACGATGCAAATATCGATTTAAACTGACTTTTGATCAGTTTAAATACGACGAAATGATGCACATGCCATGCGTGAATGACTGTTTTTTTTAAATATATATACAATGCAAATAGAAAAATAGCAGGGTAAAATTTGGGGTGCAACAGTTGCCCCTATTTAAATATCTTCAACCAAATGATATGAAGATGATCACACTTCATATTATCGCAGTGGGAGATAATTAAATATCAAAAACCCAAAATTTTGCCCTGAGATGCAATGAGTATGTTGTGACATATGAGGAGAATGCGATGAATACAATATATTTTTTATATATATATTTTTTTGACATATTTTTTTTAATGATATATGATGTGAGACAGACTCTATGGTAATTTACGGTAATTATTGGAAGACTTTGAAACTAGAAATTTGTGGTATATTGAGTGATACAGCATAGAAGACACGCTGGAACACCAAGATATTTCTGGACATCTGTCAGAGCGACAAAGAATAACCAGTAATTCTTGAAAAAAGAGGTAAAACTTGAGAAGTCAGTGACATCCAAGAATGAATCGGATGGAAAAGGACTCGATATCTAATAACGACTTCAAATAAAGAGAAAGACATAACATACAATGATGGCTTTGGATGAAAAAGGACTCGATATCCAACAATGGCATTAGATAAAGGAGCTTTACGGAAAAGACAATCATTTTAAACGGATCTGAAGCTACACGAGAAATAAATTGGTAAAGACAATGATTTTAAGCGGATCGAAGCTACATCGGAAATAAGCGGAAAGATAATCGATTTTAAGCAGATTTGAAGCTACATCGAAATAAAGCTGGAAAAGACAATCGATTTTAAGCGGATCGAAGCTACATCGAAATAAATTGGAAAGACAATCGGACTTTAAAGCAGGATGCGAAGCTACATCGAAATAAATTGGAAAAGACAATCGGTTTTAAGCGGATTGAAGCTACATCGAGAGAAATAAACTGGAAAAGACAATCGATTTTAAGCGGATCGAAGCTACATCGAGAAATAAACTTGAAAGACAATCATTTTAAGCAGATGCGAGCTACATCGGAGAAATAAGCGGAAAAGACAATCGATTTTAAGCGGATCGAAACTACGTCGGAAAATAAAGCGGAAAAGACCATCGATTTTAAGCGGATGCGAAGCTACGTTAGAAATAAAGCTGGAAAAGACAATCGATTTTAAACGGATCGAAGCTACGTCGGAGAAATAAACTGGAAAGACAATCAGATTTTAAACAGATTTGAAGCTACATCAGGGAAATGTTTTGGTAGGTACCAAGTAAGTTGGATTTTGACTGCAAGGTAAGACATTGACTGCAACAAGACCTCGGGAAATGTAAATGAGGATAAAACACTCTTGCTATGCATGATATATGAATTTTGTGATGCATGATATATGAATGATCTATGCATGTAGTATGTAATGCAGATGTTTATGACAACGGAGATTGACTCTTTTGTGGAGGTAAGATGGGAACTCTGATTCCTCAACACAGAGAACACTTCCAACTCTGCTTAAAAAGAATACGTCTTGAGAAACACTTCTAACACACTTGTGAATTGTATTGAAATGATGATCCTTGGAGGAAGGACTGTAGAGTTGCTTGGGGACAGCCCCGGATTAGCCGATTGTTGAAGATAAATTGATCATGGCTTCAGTTCTTGAAAATAACTAAGGGAGAGGAGTGCCCCGATATAAGTCTTGAAAAAGATCTTCTGATTAAAATAATTCTGATAATGACTTGCTCTGAGCAATAACTCTTGAATTGATTTACAACAGGATCCGAAAGATACTTGCCCCTGATTAGGATCACTGACCAAGTTTCCTAACAGTTTGGACTTCCTTGATGGGGAAAACTTGTTTGCAAGCAAAAATTGTTTATTCAAACATGGTAAATTTAATACAAAGTTCATTCAAAAATTTTGAAATAAAAATTATTTTGAGATGATGTAATTGTTGTATAGAAAATGGATCACTGGTTAAAACATAGTGGTTTAAAAGATTTAAAAGTGAAAGAGAAAACAACGGTATGGATATACCAAGACAATTGATTTGCAAAAGATCTTAGGAGTCATATTACGCAGCCTTGTTGTAGTATGCTTTCAAAGGAAACATGGCTTCAATTAGGTCTTTTGAGGGTTATAACGTGGTCTGGTTCACGGTTTAAGAAACAAAGGATAAAGGCTCAAAATTTATTTGTACCCAACCCAATCTTCGTGATGTTCTTCAGTCCTACGCTCGATTACTCAGATTGTGCATTTAAGTTTCAATAGATTTTGAACTTGTACACTGATAGTGATGATGGCTTAGAAGTTGACAGATATTCTTGAGATTGCAGTCACTTCTTCTTTTTTTGCAACATTTTGCTGTTTGAGGACTTTGGTCAACTCTTGTTTTGAATTTTGTCATCCCTAACTTTTGGCTGAACCGTTCCATTTAAGATTACGGTCAACGGGATGCCCCAATTGTTTTACCTAAGTTGCCTTTTAGTTTTAACTTAGCGGCTTTTTCTTTTGATATATATTTTTTGGAAACACAGTGACTGCTTGACTTACATGATTACGGGGAACCATCATCATCACTTTTTAACTTGGATGACATCTTCGACACTTCTTTGATGTGTGTGAAGGAAAGCTGATCGAATACAACCTTTATTGAAAGGCGTCTTGAATGAATGCACATCCTAATTAAACTGAGAATTACCCTGCCCTAGGTTAAAATTGCGGGGTTTTTTCATATAGAAAGAAACTCCAACTTCTAGGCTCGAAGGGGTTGACAAAGGTTTAACTTCCTTATATCTCCAGTGTTTGGGAATTGAAACAATGCCTGTATATCATCAGCAAAGTTTTATTTGAAAGCATACCAACAGCAATTATGGGTATCTCGTTGTCATCATCCTCCCTCCGATCTTTGCAAAAGCAATAGCTCGGTAAAGAAATTAAACAGGGAAAATATATATTTTTTTTAAAAAGAAAGCAGTAAATAAAAATCATTTGAATCCAAAACAGTGCAATGCTCATTTCATTAAAATTAACATGAAATTACAAACAAGATTTGAAAGCACTAGTTTAACATAAACAAGGGAAAATGCAAACAGAAAGAAACATGGCCTAGTGACTAATCAGTTACAAGGATGAGCTATCTTATCTGAAACACTGGCTTTAGGAAGTAACTTGAGATATTCTGACCCGTCAGCTGGTTGATCTCATCTCTTAAAAACTCTTGGTCTCGTTGAAGTTGTTCCATAGTTTTCTGAACCATGCTTCAAATCCAAGGTGTTGAGGAATCAGTTTGACAGCAGACAATAAACTAAAGATGGAGACAGACGAAATGAGTTTTTCGACAACTTGAATGTATGCATGAAATATACAGATGAATGCAATGAAATGTAATATCATCAATGAAAAATATGTGATGAAATGCAATACCACATATATAAATGGAATGCAACATAATAACAGTAACAGGTCCACAGAGACGTGAAACAGGGGATGATACAGGTAATCAGAACAACTTATTCAGGTGGGATCCTATGATAGGATGGCTTTAAGTTTTCTACCCAAATTCCCCATGGGATGGTTCTAAGGTTTTCTGCTAAGTGTTCCTCGGAGTCTCAGATCCCCTTTTAACAAACACTATTATCACGCGAGAGGCCTACATGGTGATAGTATTTGGAAAAGTATACCCCAAGAAACGGTTCTTAACGGGATACTCAAAATCTTTTGAGCGGTCGGTCCAGGTTTGGATATCTTAAACAAACTTAGAGTTATAGGTCATTTGTCTAGAAATTAAAGTCCTGCACTATCATGCGGGTCAACAACCTCCTTAAAATAACCAACTCTAAGCCGGAGTCTTTGCTTCGGTCCACAAGACATTGGAGTCAGGGGGACCTAGGATACGCAACCCCTCTATCCTAAAAAGGTGACCTAGAAGCCTGGGTAGTGGGCTTATCTATGCATCAATAATCCCATCAAGAATTCCCACACAATAAATATATACACATGATAATAAATAAAGCATAGGGAATAAATGATTGAAACATAAACATAAAATAAAGTACAAAGAAGAAAGTAAAATAAAATGATAAACACACAACCACACACAATGAACTGAACTAGGGTTAACTCGCTTGAGAAAACGTTCCCCATTGAAGTCGCCAACTGAAGCAACTCGCTTTTTACAAAAAATCATTTAATTTTCAAAAAAACAATGAAATCGCCACCTAATTTTATTTGTTCTAAAAGAAGAACGGGAAAATATAGATAAAACCCACGAGAGAAAATGATAAGACGGTCTACGAGATTAAGAGTTGCAGGTTCGGGAGTTGGTTATGTAAGGGGAAGGTATTAGCACCCCTCACATCCATCATACTCGATGGTACCCATTTAGTTCAAAATGTGGTTGTGTGTTAGTGTGAAAATTTTACGATCTTCTAAGTTTGAAATGAGAAAGAAAGGGAGAAGAAATGTTTTTATTATTTTTGCTCGCCTTTAGTCGTAAGACTTAGTGCCTACGTACTCCCTCGTGCAATGGGAAAGTCAGAGCGCCGTGGTTCGGCTAGAAAATGTTTGTTTGTTGATTGATTTTAAGTGAAAAGACAAGTCGTCATTTTTAAAGGAGAGGGCTCGTCTAACGTCCACAACGTGTGATAAAGAATAAAGGACTACGCACCGTAATGAGGGAGGGTTTGAGAACACCTATAGTACTCAAGTGGAGAAGTCGAAAACCTTGGGAATAGAGGAAGAAGCATCTCAATTATAAATGAATCATGTCTAATCTTGAAAAGGCTTAAAGGTAAAGGTGCTTGGACGCACAAAAGAAGTTTGAGTGAGTTAAGATTGATTTTAAGTTGTGGATGACAAGTATCGAAACATTAGGCTATCATCTAACGATTCAAATACTCGAAATTGGTGAGTGAGCTCGACCAATCATCTCTCATCCAAAATCTTTATTATGAAAAGGGTGAGGTGAAGCAAAGTTCACATTTATTAAGTGTATGGAATAAAAGTATTTAAGTCATTAGGCTATCATCTAATGGCCCAAATACTTTAAATTTAATTAAATCGTCGGGCTATCATCCAACAATTTAATTAAATGCCATAACACTATATTTCTTGTTTTAGAACATGGACAGAAGTTTTTAGTTTATTAGGCTACCATCTAACAAACTAGAAACTTCAATTCGTTTAAATCGTTAGGCTAACATCTAACAATTAAAACAAATCTCATCCAAGTATTTTTATGAAAAACATTTTGAAAACAACTCGACGTTGGATCGAGGTTTGAGAAGAAGACTCGACGTTGGATCGAGTTTTATTGAAAGTGTTTTAATTTATTTGGTGAATGGAGAAAGAATACATTATGATCAATGTGCGGGAGATGGAAGAGGATCGACATAATTGTAAATAACAAATAAAAATCGACAAAGCCCATACAAGGTGGCCAACCTAAGTATAAAACAAATAAATTACATGTGTACTAGCAAAGTGGGCTAGTCTACTATAACGACTAATTGGAACAATTAATCGAAATAGGCTCACTGTAAGAAGGCCCAGGATCAAGCGTACATGTGTGGTCATCGCGACGCTTCTAAGCTTTGTCGACTTACGGGTTTAAAAATGATTTACAATTATCAGTTTAAAAATGATATATTTTTTTTGGTTTTGTGTAAGTGACAGTTAAATTAAAATAAAATAAATGTGCACTAGATAATTATTACAAGAATTGTTTTTTGGGAGAGGGATACATGAATTATAAATGGGATAAAACGGTAAAATAAAATAGAAAGCGGTAAATTAATTACAACGCAACAAGGGGATTGTGATACATTTTTTCCGAATGGGGATAAATTGAAATTAAAGAGGAAACGGTAAATTTAAAAGTATACAAACAGAAATTAAATACGGTGAAACTTAAATATCTATTATTGCATTTTATTTTATTAATTAGAATAGATTATATGAACTAAATCTAAGAAATCGGTATACGAAGAAGATTACGGTAATGTAATTCGAACTTATTTATGAATGAATAGATAAAGTATAATAATAAATGTAATATGTATATAGTATATATTTACAATACTAAATATAAGAAATAAAAATAATATGTATAAATATATTTACAGTATAAAATATAAAAGAAAATAAAAATGCAAGTATATTGTATGTACATTATTAAATATTAAATACTAACATGAATATCAAAATGCTAATGAGAGAGTATAGATGTGAATTGAAAATGAATGCTTTTGACCGATTCCTTGGATATCTTCACAAGTAGCAAATATATTAGTAGCATGAGTGGGATAAAATAAAATGAAATTACAATAAATCGGAAAACAGTTAGTAAACAAAGAAATAAAATCAAAATGAAATTAACATGAACTATGTACATGTATAAGCAACGAATTATAATTGAAACATGGAAAAAATGAATTTGAACCAGACAATAAACATTAAATTCGGGCAGCCACCAAACAAGCGATTTTACTCAAGGTGAAAATGATTGTTCTTGCTTGAATTCATATACTAAATAAATAATATGCTTCCCCATAGTTTCTAGATTATATTTACACGCATTTAAACGCGGTTAATCAATAAACCATCATCTAAACTATACAAACATCGCTTTACTCAAAATTCCAATTGAAATTAAAACGTGGATAATACAATAATGTGGCATTGGCACCGATAGTTTCTCGTTCATATCTCACGCAAGTAAAACGTGTCAATATTGAACCCTCATCAAAACTAAGCATAGATACCATTCAATCACAAACTTCAATCGGAATTAAAATAAGAACTACATAGTAAACACGGTGTCCCAATAGTTTCTCGGTTAGATTTGTACGCGATAAATGCGGTATTATCATTAAACCGTCATTGAAACTAATCTTGGATACGATTCAAAGACAAACTACAATCGAAATTAAAATGAAAACAAGATAATATAACGGTTTCTCGGTCAAATCGTACGTGAGTAAACGCGACATCGATATCAAACCTTCATCGGAACTACACGAGTATTGTTTCACTCACAATTCCAAATGAAATGAAAGTAGCATAATAATACGGCATCCAAACGGCTTCTCAACTAGATTTACACGCGAATTAACATGGCATCATCATTTAGCCTTCATCGAAACACTTTGAATTTAAGCTTAAATTGTATTAAAATATAAATCAAACAAAATGAATAAAGCAATGATAGAAAACAATCGGTTTCCCCGCAAAGTTTCTCGGTTGGATTCCACGCAAATACACGCGGAAACAACAAACCTTCATCGAAACTGACCACGGACAACAACATATCATTATCGAAAATAAGGTATAAAACAAAGTTATAATACATGATTTTCTCATAGATTTTAGCAGAATAACAACTTAGATGCTTGGATTTAACATAAACAGCATAGAGTTTAACGCAAAACAAAAGCATAACAGAACATTACGAACCAAAAACCTCAGAGTATCACATGGTTCACTGCAGATCACATAGTTATCACATGACTTTTAGGGAAGATTCAAACTCAAAACCAACATAACATTTTTTTTACGTAAATTATGATAACAGGTCTCAATATAAGATTTACACGGTCCCATAAATTGATTAGAGTGAAGTGGGTGACCTTATCAAATTGAAACTCTTAAAAGGGAAATAGTGGCAGGGTTGTATTGATCTTGAGTAGAAACAGAAAGGATGAATGGGGTATGGTGCTGGTTGTAGAAGGAAACGGCGTCGATGAAGGGAACCGAGAGTGAACGAAGGCAGAAGGATATTGTTGCGGTGGGTCTGTTGAAAATGAAAACGAAGGTTGGGTTGTTGGGCATGAGTTACGGGGTGATACGGTGAGACATAGATAAGGGAAGGTGGATGGAAGAGTAAACAGAGGCGAGGGTTCTATTTGGTAAATAGAAACGGCGGGATGGAGATTGGACGGAGGAGGTTTGGAATGGAAGAAGGAGGAGTTGAAGGTTGGATACAGAGGGAGTTTGGGGTCGGCGGTGAGGCTGCGGTGTCGTTCTGGGAGCGGAGACGGAACAAAAGATTGGGGGTTGCTGAAGGAAACTGCTGTTGTTTAGAACGGAGGGTGGTGGTAACGAGGGTTTTGGAGAACAGAAGGTTGAAGGGCGGATGTCACGGTGAAGGAGTAAGGCCGTGTGGCTGTTGGTTTGATGGCAAAGGGGGTAACAACAGAAGCAGTGACGGTGGGTTAGCAGGGAGGATGATGGAGTGAAGGAAGTGAAATGGAAGAGGAAGTAACGGTTGAGGAAAAAAAAGATGGATGAGGTTGAGGGTTATGTGGTTACGGTGACTGGAGATTGAAGGTAAGGGAATGGAGATACGGCGTGTGAGAGAGGAAACACGGAGGGACAGAGGGTTTGTTCCGGATGGGAGTGAAGATGATGATGGAGAATTTACGGTTTGGGTGTATTACAACGGAGGTGATGATACGGATGAAGGGAAGGGTATGGAGGCAGCGAGCAGGTTCTGCGAGACAAGAGGGAAGCTGCGTTTTTTATAATTCTTGGTTTTTTGTCGCCTCCTACTGTTCCGGTTTTTCTTTTTCAATTGGCTTCTCCTTAATACAAAGACAAGTAGCATATATATATATCCAAAAAAATAGGGTTTAAGTTATTTTAAAAAATGCCTAAAATGCCCTCATAATTAAATGGGCCACAAAATTGGGTTACTTAAAATTTAATAAGCCCAAACATATTTTTGTTTGATTTTTTTTGAGATAAAAATTGGACATCTAAAATTGTCAAAAATGATAAAAGTTCGGACAATAAATTATCCGAAAAAATAGTATGAGCATATTAAAATAAACTACGAATTTTGTAAATTAAAGAAAAATTATTGAAATGGTTAAAATCGAAATAAAAAGATGATAAAGAATACCCGACTTTTTTAAAAACTTACAGTTAAAAGCAGTCTTCAAACTTTATCGAAAAATTACGGAGGCACATTTTCATGATCTACGCGACACGTAGATTCATAAAGCGATGAGTAAAGATGAAAACTTGAAATATTTTCCCGCTAATTTTATGATGTCGAATCGCTTTTAACGATCATTTAAAACCAAAATATTGATATCATCGACATATAAATAATTTAGAACAATGCAAAAAACAGACAAAGAAGTAAAAATAAATGAAATAAAATAACGGGTATTTTACAATTATAAAACGATGCAAATATCGATTTAAACTGACTTTTGATCAGTTTAAATACGACGAAATGATGCACATGCCATGAGTGAATGACTGTTTTTTTTAAATATAAATACAATGCAAATAGAAAAATAGCAGGGTAAAATTTGGGGTGCAACAGTTACATCTGATATACTGTAGTTTGAAGGCCCGAATCCAGTTGGGTGTAGCTTATAAAATACGGACTTGTAACCTAGTTTAGTGAGCTAACCAAAATTAGTAAGAATGTAATCATTAGGGATAGATGTAGTGAACCACCGGACTTGTGGAATGCTCACCATACTCCTCTAAATCTTTTGGTAAGAGGCAGTATGTATTGTTCATGGAGGAAGCTGTGAAGCAACTCTAAGGTGTGTTCTAAGTTTGAAGCAAAGCTGCGTTAAAACTTAGTTAGGCTTAATTAGAAGTGTTTCTTCTATATTTTGTTATTATTTATCACTGTGTGTGATTGTGTGGGAGTGAGTGGGGTCTCATATCTAAGAGGTTCTTAGGTAGAAATTGCATTGGGTAGTGATTAAGTGAGGAGCTATAAACGTGGGAGTTTAGCTCTGAATTGATACTGCTGATAGTGGATTTTATCCCATGCTTGGTAGCCTCTAGATGTAGATGTGTTACACCGAATTACATAAACAATTTTCTTGTGTTATTTATGTTTTATGTACTAGTTTACCATACCTGTGTGTTTATGTCAGACCAGATGTCTCGACATCCTTACGAGACATATGTGTCTGCTATACTAGAATTTCACATGGTTTATGACCTTCAGTGTATTATGATCTTGCTAAAAAATTTCTTTGTTAAAATTCATAATAATATTCATAAGAAAATTCGTAAATGTAATATAAATGTAAATTTCATACCTCTCCATCCCATATATGTCTAGCCACATGGGTGGGATAATGAGGGAGCAGAGATAAGTCAGAAGGTCCCCCTCCAAAGACCTGAGGGGCCTGGGTTGCCGCCGCTGCCTTCGTTGCCTCTAGTATCTCTGGTGCCTCGGGTGGCACCGATGCCTCCATTATCTCGGATGTCACTGATGCCTCGGGTGGCACCGGTACCTCAGGTGCTGGGGATGTAGCATCAGGTCTCACCTCAGATGGTTGCTCCTGTGTACCAAATGAGGATCCCGTCTCAAAAATCCTAGGTGGTGAGGATGTACATCTGCGGTAGGATGGACGCAACTAAGGATGGTATGGAGAATATAGTATGATATAGGACGAAGATGTAGAAGGAGTAGCATCAAATCCAGAAGAATGTGCATCTAGCATAGCCTGTCCAGATGTCGAAGGTGAATATGTCGAATGAGGATGAGTTTCCCGACTTCTCTCTCTCTCCATACAGAAGCATGACATGCAACCCTCCGTGCCTCAAGCGTGATGTCATCCATGTCTCCTGTAGAAGTAAGAAAAGCGTTAGCATATGGCTTAAAGTGGAAAACATGGAAAAATGCAAATAGAAACCGGAAGTATAGTTTGGTTTTGTTCTTCCCAAAGCTGAAGTAAACTTAGTTTCTTCTGAAAACAAAACTACGGTGGGTGTCCCAAAACCCCAAATGTTTAAAAATGCATTGATCGTCAAATAAAGTTTACAAATTGTGTTCTAATAATGCTAATGATATAAACTACATAAAACAACACATTGAAAATCCTATTTCACTATTTTCAATAGAAATTACATAAACTCTAAAATATCTTAAATCACTTACTTGATTGATTGGTAGTGGTTGTTAATTGTTTGATTCCGTTAGCTGTTATATTTATTCAATGCTTGATGATTTGTGTTGATTGTTTGAGAAAAAAATTGATTTTGAGAGAAGGGTTGAAAAGGAGAGTTTGAGAGAGTTTATGTTTGTTTTTGAAATAAGTTGTTGTTATGGGAGGGAAAGAGTTTCTGACACCCTTAAGGAAAATATACTTTCGATTTTCACTCAACCCTTTTCAACGTGATTTGCATGATATAGATGCGAAACGGAAATATATTTCCAATTTTGAGAAACATTTTAGAAAATTTATTTAGTGCGCAAGAAGGTTATGAGATGGAATAAGAAATTCACTTATTATTTCTCTATTCACTATTGTTTCTACTTATTAAAGTACAAGAGAAGAGGGAATTGTTTCAAAAAGAACCCTTGGTTTGCTAAAAGAAATAGAAATGCTTTTTCTCTAAAGTAACATGTTAATAAATGTAAACATAAAAATATATTCCAAAATTATAAACATATCAATCTTCTAACAAGAAAATGAATTTTAGACTTTAAAAAAATGTTAAAATTAATTTTAACTTAACTATTATAGACATTTTAATACGTGGTTGAGTTGAAAATAAATTATAGTTTGCATAAAATAAAGGCCATGGAGATAAAATAAATAAAAGATGATAATATTAATAATATTTTTGCTATATTATAGTTATATTTGTATTGTCTTAGAATACATTATTAAACAGACCCCGCAGATGGGTTGAGTATGAGAGATTTTGGATTTATTACATGGATATTTATTAATTCATGTAAAGTGTCTCTACGATCTAATTTATATATAAGAGACTTTTACACTTGCCATAGATACACTGCACCTTGTGTTCAAAGTTCCCTTCTTTCCATTCAATGTCCTTTGGACAATCAGAGTCCTCAACACATTTCCGACCATCAGCGAGACCATTAGCGAGGATGGCTAAAATAGATTCAAAAATAATAAATTAGTGTTTCCAAAAAGAGACAAGATTTTTCTAGTACAAACAAAGAACTAAAAAATAAATTGGAGAAAGAAAATGTTCACCATTATCATTAGCTGCAACAGAATATAAGAACAAAATTATAGACAGGACGTATATAAATTTGAGAATTGCAGTCATATTTTTTTTCTGTTTTTCTGTTTTTGAGAATTGCATCAAGGTGATTTTCCATCAACAAAGACTTAATCCACTATAATCAAACTGATTACAGATAACCTACAATAAATTAGATCAACCTTATTGGCAACCCCAATAAGTCTGTCGATCCTTATTGCAAATCCACTCAAGTTGCAGCAGGAGTCTTCTTGAAATTAGACCTTCACTCGATCTCAAGAAATCAACCAACAACGGTTGAATACTTTCGGTGTATTAAAGATTGTTTCTTTAAAGTAGATTACACAGACGTTTCATTACAAAGAAAACACCTAATTCTTTTACAACAAGATACGAGCACCAACCCTTTTCCTATTTACAAAACTATACACAAAATATTTTCCCTAAAGAGTTTGCACAACACTTCGGTGTAGTTTTACTTGAGCTTGAGTTAATCTGATATATTTTTGTAATGTTGATTCTTACATTTCTTTATCTTCCAACTCTTCCTTTTATATCTTGTAAAAGAGATTTGTTGAAAGGGTAGAAAGGTAATCGAAAATTTAGTTGTTTGTTCTCAACTTCCATAATGAGAGTGGTCACAGTATAGTACAAAATAACTTTCATTAGGACACCCTATAGGGTAGAGGTCACAAACACATTATGTACCTTTTGTCCTTTCATAACCTTGTCTTCAGAGTCTTTAACACTTGGTCGTAAGAACTTTCTTGTCTTAAGATCATCAGAACTTGTTCAGCAGAACCTCATTTTCATAATCTTCATAACTTGTAACACACATAATTAAAGCTTTAAAAGGCCTCCAAAACTTAACCATCAAGTCACGATCAGAACCTCTTATACTAGCGTTTCTAAGATACATTGTAGAAGACATATTTATAATCTTGACTTCAACTATAACACTTAACCACACATTTTATTCTAGTAGTATATGTTCAGAACATTACAGCAGCAACTACACACTAGAACAAATAACCTGTAAATTATCATCAAAATCTTAAGGCCAGCCATAGAAACACTTCTTGTTATTTAAATCTCTCCCTTTTTGATGATGACAAAACCATGTATTTTGATAGAACAATTTATACATGGTAATCACTTTAACCAAAAAATTCAAAGCCAAGCGCAAACCTCCCCTTGAATCTGTTAATCCCAAAATTTCATTTAAGCTTATTCATAGTATCCCCCTGAGACCAAGACTCACAAAATTAATTTTGAGTTATCAGAACATAGAGATAGAGAAGTAACACTTACCTACAACAACTCGTCAGAGTCTGACTAGAACACCTGGTCTTCATCTCAGAACCTGGTTACTATCAGCACTTGATGAAGAAGCAAAACTTGATTTTGAGCCTGATTGAATAATGTCATGCATTATGTATCAACACTTCTATTTCATGATTATGATATCACAACCGAAACACTATACTTATGGAGAAGGTCACTACTTCTTAAGTATCAGCATTTGACCTGATATATTCTAGTATATCACACATTCAGAAAGTTCACTACTTCTGAGTAGAGCATATATTGTAGAAGCACACATATTAAAGCACAACTTTTGAGCGAAATCTATGTATGACAAAATGCATTTGAGTTTTGACTTGTCTTCCTTTCAGGAGAGCACGACTTCTGAAGATTTAAGTCTTAATTCCATACTTTTAGAAATTTCACAATTTCTGAACACTATGATATCAAGCAATATCACCTTAGTTTCACTAAGTTTATAACTTTTGAATTTTGTTTGGTACATCTGTTTGAATATTAATATATTCACAAAGTGTAAAACTTCTTAGATATAAAATTAGAGTTGATTTCATCCATAAGGTTTTCAACCTTAGAATCAGGATCTTCACTTTCAACCTGTCTTAAAATACTTATTGAACTTGTTCAGAATTCCCAGATTGAAACATCAAACAAACAGTTAGTAGCAACAACATTATACATGTTTGAGTTTAAGATTATGAGATTAAATATTGTAAAAATCATTTTTAATTTCTCCCCCTTTGTCATAAATCAAAAAGAGCCTCAAGGAAAACCAATAAAAGAAGTAAATTTCAATGATTGAATCATGAAGAAGTACAAACTGGATAGAAACTCTAGAATAGATAGACATAGAGGAGAAAAGGTGGAAGATGAATATAGACAGTAATGAAATAGTTGATACATATACATACATATATATATATATATATATATATATATATATATATAAAGAGACTAATGAATAATGTACACCAGAGAAACGTATCACGCAAAAATATGTCAAAAACATACTGACAAGACAAGACAAGATGTTACTGACATAGGGAAAATAAAGATGATTTATATATATCCCCTAGAATATTATGTCTCTCAAGATATCATCAAAAGTGCAAGGATATTAGGAAACAACAACAACCTTTTATATGAATAAGATTCCTTTTAACTTTTTGGTAACCATTTTGATAAGGGGGGATTTTCATTGTTCAGAAAAGATCCATTCAAAGAATAGATGATTCATGAGAACATCTTATTCATGAATACTTCACTTAATCAAAAGTCACATGTTTCATAAACTTACAATGTAAAACTTAGATGTCCATATTGCATTTTGGAGCTTCAACAAATTGATTTAACACCTTTTTCATTCTGGACATGGAACTATGTTTAAATTGTTTAGAATGAAAATAAGTCTATCTACAGTAAGGGGTTTTGTAAAGATGTCATCCGCCTGATGATCGGTGTCGACAAAATTTAAAGAAAGAACACTCTTCTGGACATAATCTCTGATTAAATGATGTTTAATTTCCATGTGCTTAGCACTAGAATGTAAGATGAGGTTTTTAGATAATCAAATGGCAGAAGAATTATCACAATAAATAGGAATATTGATTTATAAAATTGATAATCCTCTAGATGACTCTTCACCTAGAGAATTTGAGTGCTGCAATTTACTACAGAGATATATTTAGCTTCTGGTGATGAGAGTGCAATTGTTGATTGCCTCTTTCTGGACCATGATACAAGGTCTTCTCCCATAAATTGACAACTTCCAGAGGTACTCTTCCTTTGAAAGTCTATTGTTGCACCCCAAAATTTCCCCTCTTCATTTTACCCTAATTGGCTTAGGTTTTATCATCATTTGCATACATACATTTCATTATTACTGTGGCCACAGGATTAAAACAGTTATCTCGTGAGAATTACGGAAGACTATTGGTCTGTTAATTGATACAACGAAGCACAATGTAGTGTTTTCAAGTATTGAGCGCACACCGTGAATTTCCCAAGCTTTCCAATCAAGGATTAATCAAGTCCTCTTCCTGACAATATCTCATGTGCTCCATTGCACTTTTATTACGAAGAAAGTTCAACATTCAAGTTGATTTGAGATAATCTTTGGTTGAAAATCGACATTTTGACAATGGAATTATGATATTTGTAAACTTCACCCGATTCGATATTTTGTAACGTCTCTTTCAGAATCAGAGTCTTCTTAGAATTATTTAGAATTCATATGTTCAGGTCGAAGGCTAATTTGGTAAAGAAGATCCCTGGAATGGAAAAATACTTGAAAATCATACTATACAGTGGATTTGTTGGTCACTAGTTCTCGGATGACTAAAAATTCGTAACTTGAGATCAAAAAATTGCTTGGTAATAGTTCCTCATGTGTTTGAACTGTCTCAATGTCTTCTTCAATTTATATGTTGGGGTTGAAGGCTAATTCTTTGAAGAAAGTGTTTGAATTACAAATTTCCGGAAGTTTGGATACAGTGGATTTGCTAGTCCGTTGTTTATTGGGCATTCAAAAATTCGTAACTCTCGACTGGTTCGACATTTTCTAGTGGCTCTCGGGGGGTTATTTCCGTCTTGACTTCCTTGACAATTCTCATGTTCGGACCGAGAGCGAATTTTGTGTAAAAGATCCACGAAGTGCAAATTCCCTAAGAATAATTCGGTAAAAAAGAGTATTGTTCCTCTATTATCAGATGTTCAAAAATTCATCACTTATGACTGGATAAACATTTTTGAACGGTTCTCTAAGCGAAAAATCCATCTTGATGTCTAATCTGTTTCGTATGTTTGAGTTGGAAGCCGATTCTCTGAGGAAGATCTCCGAACGCGCAAATTTTCTGAAATTTGTATAGCAAAAACAATTTTTTTTCCACTAGTTCACGCATATTAAAAAAAATCATAACTCTCTCGATTTTTACCGTATTGATACAATTCTCGTATTGATGATTCTAAGCACAGATCATGGGCGTTCTTCCCAAATAATTCCTTTCCACGAATTGTTTTAATCTCAAGCTGCATTTTGAGGAGCTGTTCCTGGAGATTCTCCATCGGGCCACGAGAATTCGTGTTATCGTCGGGACTATGGTGAACTTCTTCGTCTCCAGTAGTGTGCACTATGGAAGCTGAGTTTGTCATGATCGGTTGAGAAACCGTCATGGTTACTTGCGGAAGAGTTACTCCACGTTGCGGAGTAAGTGTTGAGTTTTGCAAAGTAGGTACTTCAAGCGTGGTTGTTTGTACTTGAGAAGTCGGTTGACGAAATCCAATGCCGAAATTGAAAGGCATTCGCCATGGATAACCTTCTGGCATACTGAAGGGTGAACTACTGGTTGCAATAGTTGAAACTGGAGTAGTAGTGTCCTCTGAAATCGCTGCTTGATTTTGACTGCTCAATGTCGCTTGCTGACTTTGCGCTGCTGCCAATGAGTTGACCAAAGAAGTGAGTCTCTCCACCTCTTCTTGCAGTGTTGTTACTGTACTACGAAGCTCAACATTTTCTTGCTCAAATCCTTCCATCACTTTCCTTCTTTTTGAACGTGTATTGTATGTTCGAGTAGGTTGTGGGCGTGGTCGAGAAACTCTAAGACACGACAGCTTAGCGATCTTTTCCTTTCTGGAAAAAATTCCAAAAGATCAAACTCTAGACAATAGACTCAAAATGCAAAGTATGATGCATGATTATGAATGTAAAGAAAGATTTCCAAAGAATTTACGCTAAAAGAAATTTCTGGCAAATATTTGGATGGAAAACACTTATTTTATTAATTATTGAAAGATTACAACAATTCTGTTTTTGAGCATTGCTCACACAAATGGTAAAATAAATGATAAAAAATTACAATCTAAACTAATTAATCATCCTCGTCGGATGAAGCTCAAAAGGCTTGATGTAGCTTCAACTTGAGTTTCCTTCCAGTGAGCTTTCGATTCGACTTTCTCGGCTTTTAGCTTGCGATGACTTTCTTCCACTCGTCGGGCGGGATCGTGGTTGTCATTTCCTCGAGCTTTCTTTTCCTTTCTTTGATGTATCTTTTGATCGCGTTATCTTTCGGAAATCTTCTCATCTTTCTCCATGAGCCATTCATCATGGAAATAAAGCGTCTTTTCATGATCTTTGACTTGCTTCTTGAGCTTCTCATTCTCGAGATCAGTCTTAAGGAACTTGTCTTCCAAAGTTTCTTTCTCAAACCTCATCTTGGCCAAAGCTTCTTGGTATTCTCCCATAGTTTCGACGGGAAAAATTGTTGATTTGGAAGCTGTTGAGAACATAGGTTCTTCATAAGCGTAAGGCATTCAGAATTCCTTTGCTCTTTTCTTTACCCAAGAAGTGTAGATTTCCATGGCTACACAATTCTTTGCTTTCCCTTTTTCTTTCCTTCGGATGTGATGCCAAGCTCTGATCATCCTAGCTTTCAAACCTTGGGAATCCTCTCCCTCATGATAGAAGTAACTCTCTACTGTAAATCCAAGAGGTTTACTAGAGTTTGCGTACCCGAATTGACGTCTCGCCAAGAATGGGTTGTAGTTGATTCCTCCATTCGTACCGATGAGAGGTACGTTGGCAAATTCTCCACAGCTCTCAATGATTTCCATCTCATTGTCTGCCATGGTATACCAATGGATATCGTCGTTTGTAAGAGACATGAGCCTTCTTGACCAATGCCAATCGTCTTTGTTTTCACGGAAGATAGGAGATTTAGGCAAGTGTGATATAATCCATTTAAAGAATAGAGGTACACAACACACGATAGTTCCATCTCCTTGACGATTCCTATGATGAATGGAGAATACGTATCACCAAGAGTGGGGCAGGATTTCCAATCAGAAAGATCCTTATGGCGTTGATATCAACGAAACATGGGACGTTGGGAAACAACACCAATCCATAGATGAGTAAAGCTAAAATAGCTTCAAAGTCTACCATACTACCCGGCTTCAGAGAATTTAAGAGCCTTCTCCATTAGGAACTTTGAAGTTAGTCCTAAGAGTTTTCCTTTGGTAGTTAGATTTTTGTCTATCTCAGATTTCTTTAAGTGAGTCATTATTGCAATGACTGGTGACTTGGGAATGGCTTCCAAACCATTGAAAGGCACCTTATCTGGTACTGAGATACCTAGGATGTGTGCATACTCTTCCAAAGTAGGCATCAATGATAATCGAGGAAAGAAGCAATGATATCGGATCGTAAAAGCGAGCGAAAGTTTTGAGAAGTCCTTCATCAACATTAGTGTTAGAATAGTTAAAAGAGTTCCATAGCGTTTTACGAAATCGGGGATCTTCTACCAAGGATGCTAACTCTTTTAACTTTCCTCGTCGAGAATTCTAAAGCTGTATCTCTTGGTGAATCTTCCTCGGCGTCCATCACTCTAACCTAAAATATTTACAAAGAAAATCTCTAAATTCTTTGGAAATGGGAAGAGAAATGAAGTTTTTGAATGAATGCATGAATGCTACAAACATGATTAGTAGTTATACTCACGGTCAAGCGTTGAAGTCACGAGCATGAGGCCAGATAAGAATCAAGCGTGGGTAAGTTCTAAAGGCTTATTCATACGTGAAGCGGGTTCTCACGATATCTGAGCTCAACACTTCTCTTTGAAATATTATCGGTTTGTTGAATACTCGAAGTCCAATAATATTTTCAAGAAAACCTCTCACGATCGTAGTCTCGCATGACAATTATTCTAGGCTTCGCCCGAATAATTTCGCACTACATCCTAAATGGCGGGATGGGTTATGTGTTCTCTGACCACTCGACCGAAGTTCTCTTGAAAGCAAAATGTCTTGGCAAATACTTGCTAAACACAAGTACCCCCAAACACAAATACTCCCAAGACAACCTCCACTGAGAGAGGGATCTCAAATTAACTCCGTAAATACTGAGACTTCTCACAAGTTAATAGGACTATACCCCCACCTAGATCTTAAAATGTTTCTTAAATCCGGGTTAGGATTTCTTTCCATCCGATGAAATCGCGAAAACACACAATAAAGAAAAACAAACATATGCACATATGAAAGCTTAACCCCCTTTTTTTCTTTTTGAAAAAAAAAAAAAAGCTTGGTGCTCTTGTGTAGAGTCACATTTTTTTTCAAAATTCAGCGTACTCCCCAGCAGAGTCGCCATTTTTCCTATTCGCGTTAAAAAGTGACGCGCTAGGGAATCAAATCTGAATTCGAATATCTGGCTCGAAACGATTTACTCTTTTGATTTGTTTACAAAGATGCCGCGAGCATCAAGCTTTATTATTTTCAACACAAGAAAAATGATTATGAAAAAGGGGGAAGCCGCAATACCCTCAATTGATATGATATGCATTACGACTAGCGCAAACTAGGCGTAGCATTGGGGATTCGGGTAAGGGGTTTTGTTATATAAAGGGAATAGATGGAGCACCCTAAATATATATAGTTATCTATAGCTTTATATATGAATATGTTTGATATGTTTGTGTGTTTTAATTGCTATTTCTATGATTGGGAAAGTTTCTCCTTTGGGATTTTAAGAAGGATAAATTATGTGGGATCCTAGGTTTTGTTATTATTGTGCTCATAAAGATCATTGAGATCTTACATACATATCCCTTAATGGGAATCGAGCATTTGTAGCTCGGATCTAAAGGGATCTATGGTTTGTTTGGTCTGAGGGAGAAAGAAATTTGCTCGCCAAGGATGAGACCTTGTGCCTACGTATTCTCAAAAGGATGTTGAGAAAGTCAGAGCAATCGTAGTTCCCACTTATGCTAGTGGAAGCAACAGGATGTTAGTAAGAGACACAGACAAATGTCATCTTAATGAAAAAATATATCTAATCTATTTCATCACATACATTTTGAAAGGTTTGATTGATTGAAATCTTTCATCGTAAGTTATAGGTGTTTTGCTTGAGTGTACAAGCGTTACCACTTACATGTTTAAGAAAGATGTTTGAAAAATGATTGAATCTTTTAATTGTAAGCATTGGGTGTTTTGCTTGAGTGTACAAGCGTTACCACTTACGATTAAGAGATGTTTTTGTTTGAAAAGAGTTTGAAATGTTTTTTGATTGTATGTGATGTGATAGATGAGATACTTCTTCCATAGAGATGATAAATGTCTAAATCTAGGAGAAATTGATTGGATTTAAAGGATGCTTTTAAAGCCCATGGGTCCTTGTATTGGAAGCCCAGAGGAGGCATTCGAGGGTCATCGAGGGTCCTTGTATGAAGCTCAAGAGGAAGCTATAGGGTATGGTGGCTTTGGCTTTAAAAGGATTTCACCGGAAACCATCCTTTTGGAATTAAGAGCAATTTCACCGGGAAATTATACTCTCACGGTTCTATCCTAGCGGGTGATTCTTTGTATTGGAAGCCCAATAGGAGGCTGTTAAGAGATTTCTGTCTCTTTCATTGTATGATGCCCAAGAAGGCTAAACTCAATGAGGAGTTCTTTTGACGAAGCCCAAGAGGAGGACTCAGCAGAGTGTTGTCTTATATGAAGCCTAAGCGGAGGCTAAACTCGATTAATGAGTTTTCTTATATGAACCTAAGAGGAGGCTGAACTCAGATAAAATGAGTTACCTTGTACAAAGCCCAAGAGGAGGCTAAACTGTGGGGAACCTATTGGTTAGACTAGTTGTTATGTAATAACTAGACAGTTGTATAAACAAGTGTGTGTGTGATATGTATTCACAGGAGTTTATGAAGGAAATATAAACAATGCATGATGTTTATTTACAAGAGTTTATGAAGGAAATATAAACAAGTGTATGTGAAACGAACGTTTAAAACGAGCGTAACTTGATTATTTACAAGTTTGGATGTGTACAAGAAAGTAAATATGTACACGAACGAGTATTTATGTACGAGGAGATGTGGATGTACATAGGAGGGTTGGGACTTACACCATAAGGGTGGCCCATTGGTTTAAAATCAGTTTCACCGGGAATAATGCTCCTTTCAATACCAATGGTATTCAGTGTATATACAATTGAAATAAAAACAAACGATCGAAGTTTGTCTGTATTTTACAAAAGACGTTTGTATTATGTACAGATAAAAATTGGTATGTATATGAAAAGAATTTGATATGTACAAAGAAATATGTATGTACATAAAGAATGTTGGGACTTACACCGTAAGGGAGGCCCATGATCGGTTAAGAAATTCGAAGAAAAACGAATTCGGTTTTATCGTCAAATCGGATCGATCATGGAAAAAGATGTAAGTTTGATGAAAAGTTTTGAAAAATGATCTTGAAAGTGTTTTTGAAAAGTGAAATATACTTATGAGAAGTTTTGAAAAGAATCGGGCTTCGAAAGTTTGAAAAAATCACCTTTAAAGGTGCTTTGAAAAAGTACTCACATCATTGAAACTTAGATTATTGCAAGCTGTTATGTTGCCCACAATTCCTCCAAATTGGTCTGTAGTCACATCGTGATCTACATAAGCTTGATCTAGTATTTTCATTAAAGCTTCTCGGTGAGCTTCGGAGTTCAAAAGTAGAGATAGTATCGAAATCTTGGAGGGAGTCTGCATCAGCTGATCCACGACTCTGTACTCGCTTTTCTTGATTAGCTTCAAAATCTCATCAAAATCCGAGTTACTGTTGGTTCTATCAGACAGACCAACGTTTGTGTCTGGATTGACAACGAGAATCCTTGTAGGGTTCTCAGATGGTGTATTAACTGGATTTTGTCTAACTACAAGAACAACAGGCGGTTTTGGTGGCAACGGAGTATGTACTCGTCCACTTCGTGTTACTCGTCCTATCTCAGTTATGTTGACATTAGCTGGAAGAGTTGGCATGGGTTTCTCCTTCCCATCCTCTATCACAGTTGCATTGTATTGATAGGTGTGATACCCCAAAATTTGTCGTCCATCTTCTCAGCATATTTCATGCATCAATACTCAAGGTATCCCAAGTAGCTTAGAGAACTCTTCCAAGGTAGGAACCAACTGATAATCTGGGAATATCTCCAAGTAAAGTAGGCACATGATTGCGGGTAAGAAACAACTTGATGGCGTTGACATCTATGAATTGATCCGAGTTAGGAAATAGAACCAAACCATAGATTAGCAAGGCCACAATGTCTTCAAATGCATGGAAACTCATAACTTTGAGGAATTCTCGGGCTTTCTTAATTAGGTACTTAGCAAGTAAACCCTTAACTCCACTTCTTATTTCCCAATTGGCTTCAATGTCTGAACGCTTAAGATGTAAGGCTGATGCAATGTCTTCGTACCTAGGAACCTTTTCTAAACCGGTGAATGGCATTTGGTCAAGAATAGGTATCCCAAGTAGCTTAGAGAACTCTTCCAAGGTAGGAACCAACTAATGGCCAAGATGGGTCAATTAAGGTTCTAAAAGTTTAGTTAGTGCTGATGACACCACGCAGAAGCCAAATACAATCCTCAACTTGGAAATGAAGAGTATAAGGACATCCAAAGTGTCACACTAACGAAACCATCATGTTGACCGTTTCGATATACGTCTAACAGTCGCGATGATTTATTGCTACTTACCTAAAAGGAAACCTGGATCCGGGTGTAGGATCCCCCACAAATATAATACCCAACCAACCCTTAAAGATAAAGCAAACAAATCAAGCAGAAAGCAGTAAAGGTGATCTAAAAATCCCTAAGGCATTCTCTCTTTAGGGTGTCTCCCCAGCAGAGTCGCCAGTTCTGTAATATGGTGAACTGACTTTGTAGGTTTTTGTATCGCAAATGTGCGAATAGCAAGAGTCTCCACCGACTTTTCTTTTATCCAATTAAGGGAAGGTAAAAAGTACAGAAAAAGACCTTCGTTAGATTTTGAGTAAGGGAGAAGGTTATGAAAAGGGAAGGTATTAGCACCCCTTTCCATCCGTAGTTATCTACGGGCTCTTAGTTGCTCTTAGATCACTTTAAAAAATTGTTTTCTGTGTGTTTGAAAAAAATGTTTTGAAAAGGCATTTCACTTTGACTTTGTAATGATTCATGTAGGAATGTATACAAAGTGTTCGGAAATGTTTCGTTTTGAAAAGAGTTTGAACTTTGACAAAAGTGTGTGGTGTGAAAAGTATTTTGATAGAGCAAGCAACTAAAAGTCTTATTACCTACTCAGAATTGGTCGTTTTTGTATTTTTACGTTACTTTAGAATAGCGTTGTCCATACCATTAGTTGGTAGGTAACTCCATTCGTTGAATGTGAGCGGGACATTCGAAGAGACATCGTATGGTCATAGAAAGCAACTTGTAGGAAGTATCCTAGCACATTTGGAGGGACTATCATCATTTTTCGTAGGCGACAATCGAGGGTCAAGATCATGTATTCGGAGGCGACATCGTGGGTCTTATGATCTTTGTATCGAAGGGACTATGATGATTTGTTTGAAGGAAACGGTGCTAGAATACCTCTACGTTCGAGGGACTTGACCATTTGGATTCGTAAAGGCAACGAGAGAGAATTACCCTAAGGGGTGCATGTGTGAGAGAAGTGTGTTGATTCAGATATTTTATCTTGCAAATTAGAGTGAGCTATCGTTCAATTTTATCTTGCCATACACGCCTAATTACTAACAGTTTATAGGTGCGGAAATTAAAATGCGGGAATGTAAAGTGCGGAAAGGTAAATCCTACGCTATTACATGGCTTTGAGGCAGATACATAATTTAAAATACGGAAAAGTAAAAACCCTAATTAAACTATTACATCCCATGAGCAATTACATAATTGAAATAAAAGAAAACGTCCGAAACGGGATAACCTGTGAAAAGATGAAAAATCGGGAAATACGAGGATATTGATTAAGAGGAAAATGTTAGTAAAAATAATAATTTTTGAATGAGAAAAATATTTCATGCAAGAAATAACATTAATATGCTAAAATAATTTTTTGGGATTTTTTGGAGTTGATTTAATAATTCAAAATCAATTAAAAGTGATTTAAATGATAAATTAACCATTAAATTAAATATGCATGCAAAATTAATGTTTTTAATTTTATAAATTAAATAAACATTTTCTGAAAATAATGCAAAAAGAAAAAATATTTTTTGGTGTTTTTAAATGCATGATAAAAATATTTAAAGTTAAATTAAAATGAATGAAAAATATTAAGAAAATAGAAAAATATGAAAAAATAGAAAAATGTGAAGTTTGTAAAAAGAAAAAGCAAAACCGGTCCTAGTATGGCTCGAACTCGTGACCATGAGGGGAATCTTCAACAGCTAGCGCCTTAATCACTGGGACAAGTGACATCTGGTGTTTGAAACCATAAAATCAATTGAATATAAGTGGTAACGTGTCATGGTTATGTTTGAAACATAGTCCGCGCGCGTGGACCCCATTGACTTATGAATCGACGAATCAGATCACCCAGAAACGCCACGCAATCCTCTTGCCGGTCCTCGCCTGAGTCAGCGCCGGAGATAGGGCTCCGGTCATCTTCTCCGGCTAGCCTGAAACTGAAACACGCAAAATACGAAGAATAAATGGGAAAGGGGAACCCTACCCCCCTAAATCGGACCCTGCGAATCCAATGGTGGTATCCGTTTGCCCTAAAAACGCTTGTACAAGCCGGCTCGATCGAAACAGTTTGAAATGCCCTAACAATGGTAAACCAGTTTTCCTACGTTCAAGCTCACATGTAATTGTTCAAACATGATCTAATATGCATCCTGAGTTCAAATAAACACACAAAAAACATTAGCAATGCATGAATTTATGGAATCGAATTTGTGAAAAAATTCCAAATCGGAGTTGATCTTCTTCGTGTTCTGGGCAGTTCTGGGCTTGAGCAAGGGTATGGTTCGATTCCTGGGAACCTCAGGGACACAAAGGAAGGCTTGAATTGGCTTGAAAGCTACTGAAAATCAAAATTCGAATTTTGACAATTCTTGAAAAATTTTGGCAAAGTGTGGGTTGTTGTAAGGGCTAGGGTTTCGTGTCCTTTGCTTGTCAACTTGCTGGCTATTTATAGAGTGTATTAGGAGAGGAAAAAGAAGGAAAAAAGATTTGATCTTGAATGTGCATTGAATATTTTTCAAATAAAATCAAATTTTGGAGAAAATAAGATTTTCTCTTCAATGTGAAGGCTAGCACGAATTTGGCATGTTCTATGGGCTATCTTGGACCTCAAGTTTGATTAAAATCCAATCCTTTTTGAAAAATATCTTATTTTCATATTTTATATAATTTAATTTTGAATTAAATGGTTTAAAATTCAAAAATAAATTAATAAAATAGAAAATTGTCATGGCCAAGCATCAATAGGTCACGAATAATATCATGAACAAGTTTGGATCATAAGATTATAGGCCCATTTGAAAAATTTTGCATTTTGACCAATACCTCCTTTTGTGCAATTGTCCAAAAATGCCCAACTTCTGAATAGTGTATCTTGCTCAATTTTCCACATTTTTGAGTGTTCTTGGACTTTTTAGAAAGCTCTAAGAGTCCTCTAACCAACCTCTTTGGTTTCATCTCAATTGGAGTTTCCATACTCAATATATCTTCAAAACAAAATGTTGACTTTTTGTTGACTTTGAAAAGGACCTGTAATGTTTTGATCCATACATTCCAAATGAAGCTTTTTTTGAACATTCTTGTGAGACATGAAGTTGTAGAGAATTGAATTTCCTTCAAAACAAGAGGTGGTGGAAAAATTTCTGAGAAAGTATGAAGAAGTTATGCTCAGTCAAAGTTTGGTTGACTTTTCACTAAGAAACCCTAATTTAGAAAGTTTGACTTTTGAGCAAATCTTGAGTTTTCTTGATGAATCATGATCAACCCTTGATCAAATGATGAATGTAACTTCAAAATGAGGATGTTGACCAAAAATCATGAAGTTTGACTATATGTTGACCACAATTGACTTTTTGTCAATCTGTTGATTTTCAACCATCTGAGCAATTGTCTGAGAAAATTTGACTTGTGAGGCTTGAAACTTGACATGGAGAGTCTTTGAAGCATATGAGGAGGCATGATGACCATTGGAGATGTTGGAAGTCCATCTGGATCTAGGAATTGCCAAACCCTAGTTTGGGTTGATTGTCTAGGAGAAGGTTTGTCTGATCAACCCTTGAGGAATCCTTGAGTATGGATGCATGAAATATCCTGGAGGTAGAAGATGATTGAACACTCGAGTACACTTGAAAATTTGCACTCGATGTTGGCTGATGATGCGGGAATTGGCTTACAGATTCCATTTGGAGGAGCTAGGGAATGAGTCATACGCTAGACTCGAGGACGTCGTCTTGATAGGAGGACCGTCGGAGTTGGGCTTAAGATGCCATCTGGAAAGATCGACGATGGGGAGTGAGCCGTACGCTAGGCTCGGTAGGCATTCTGGAAGTGAAAGGAGCAGGGAGATGGGCTTAAGATGCCATCCGGAGGGAGTCGTACGCCAGACTTCGTGGTCATCTTTGAATGAAGCTATTGGTTTGTATTTTTTTTAAAACAAATATGCAGCATTCTGAAGGCGGAGAAATGTTGACAAGTAGTCGGAGATGGGCTTAAGATGCCATCCAAGGCAAATGAGTCGTACGCTAGACTCTGTAGTTGCTGTTGATAATAAGAGAGAGTCAGAATATATCTTCGTGCCGAGTACTCTGAGGGGGGTAGTAGTTGGCAAAGCGTGGATATCTTCCCTGTTGTGCATCGGATATTGGTCCACTGCCTGTTATCGGAGGATAACTTGTGATCGTTCAGATAGGGTTTCCTGTCTGGCTTCGGGTATTAATCCTGGATCCGTTGCCGGGGGACAACGAGGGTGGTCATTCAGATAGTTTTCCCATCTGGATTCGGGTCTTAATCCTGGACCAGTTGTCGGAGGACAACCAGGGCGATCTTTCAGATAGTTTTCCCGTCTGGATTTGGGTCTTAATCCTGGACCAGTTTGCGTCAAAAGTGATTTTCACCTGTTTTGGAGAAAACAAGAGAAACTTTGATAGAATATTTGTTAGTCTTATGTAAAGTATGATGCATGACGATGTGTATGAATGACATATGCATAAATTATGACTTTATGAGAAATGTATGAATGATAGATGTTGTGGTATTTCAAAACATATCCATCTTGAAGAAGATGCGGATGTTCTGCTTGAGGATTTCTGACTTCTGTTTGGGGACGGAAGGATTGAGACCCTGAGAAGAAAGAAAACTTTGATTCCTCCGATGCACTATCTGACCAAGTCTTGGGCCTAGATATTGTTGTGGATGGTAGATAAATAGGCCCTGCTGGGGAGAGTCTCTGGGAGGTAATCCGTTAGGGATCTTGCGTGTAGATCTTGCTGGAGAGTATTTGATAGTTGCTGGGAGACCGGGTCAGAAGAATCTGGAGACCGTTGTACTCTCTGACCGGGGAACAAAAGATGTAGGTTTCCTCCGATGCACTATCTGACCAAGTTTTAAGTCTGGATACGGCTGTTTGGAGAAAAGGGGAATTGTTGAGATATATCCGCTGGGGATAAATACCTTGGCTGGGGATGAAGTGTTATTGTTTGGAGACTGATGTAACTTTGCTCAGTTGTGTGGAATCGCTGCTCGTGGATTAACATATACTCCGCTGGGGAAGGTTTGTAGTGAGTGACAACTTTGTGGGGATCATGCTCTGTGGGGAACTGTATTGGTGACTTTCGTCGTCATCTTAATTCCTGGATCCTATAGTAATTACTTTTGCCTGTTCACTTTTCGCATGCTTGTGAATAGATTCTTATTGTTAGATGCATATAATCATTCAAAGCAAACATTGGACTTTATGCAAACAACAACAGTGAAAATTGTAAAGAGAAAGAACTTGTATTTATTGGAAGTGTGGCGTATGGCCAAGTAGTTTATACACAAGAAAGGTAAAAAGCTATGCAGAAACAATCTCGTTAAGTTCCAACTATGCTAGTACTCATATATTTCGACTATCTCATATCCTTGCTATCAGTAGAAAGTGAGTGGATTGATTTTCGCCATTTGAGTCTTGAATGCTGATAGTAGTCTAGAAATAGGTGATCGGGACGAGACATAGTCGTACGCTTAAATCCCTAACTTTTGCCTAGACCGCCCTTTCGGGTTTTCAGTCTACCGGGATACCCTTTTTTGCCCAATCTGCCCTTTCAGGTTTTCGACTTGCCGGGTGTACATGTTTTATATATATCCTTAATTTTTGCCCGAACCCTTTTGGTTTGCCAGGATGCCCTTATTTTTGCCTAGGTTCGTCGACCTAGCAGGTCTTGTTTATGCGTAGTATTTTTTGACTATGTCTGCGTTCACAGGGTGTGGGAAGTCTTCATCATCCATGGTGCTAAGTATCATAGCTCCACCTGAAAATATTGTCTTGACTACAAACGGTCCCTCATAGGTGGGAGTCCATTTGCCCCTGGGATCACCTTGTGGAAGAATGATGCGCTTGACTACTAGATCACCGACTTGGTAAACTCGGTGTTTGACTTTCTTGTTAAATGCTCTGATCATTCGCTTCTGATAGATCTATCCATGGCAAATGGATGCGAGTCGTTTCTCATCAATCAAGTTAATTTGGTTAAGGCGAGTCTGGATCCAATCGTCTTCACCCAATTCTGTGTCCTGGAGGACTCTGGTTGAGGGTATCTGAACCTCGATGGGTAGGATTGCTTCCATACCGTACACAAGAGAGAAGGGGGTTGCCCTTGTTGACGTTCGTACTGTAGTGCGATAACCATGAAGAGCAAATGGTAACATCTCATGCCAATCTTTGTAAGTCACTGTCATCTTCTGTATAATCTTCTTAATATTCTTGTTGGCGGCTTCCACTACACCATTCATCTTAGGCCGATATGGAGAAGAATTGTGATGTTTGATGTTGAACTGCGTGCAGAGCTCAGTGATCATCTTGTTGTTGAGATTGGAACCATTATTTGTGATAATCCTTTTGGGAGTGCCATACCGACAGACATGATTATGTTTGATGAATCGAGCTACAACATTCTTGGTAACAGATGCGAACGAGGCTGCTTCTACCCACTTGGTAAAATAGTCAATTGCCACAAGGATGAAACGGTGTCCGTTGGAAGCTGTGGGCTTGATTTCTCCGATCTTGTCAATGCCCCTCATTGCAAAAGGCCAAGGAGCTGTTAGAACATTCAGAGGTACTCGAGGTACGTGCACTTTGTCTGCATAAATCTGACATTTGTGACATGATCAAGCATAGCGGTGACAATCAGCTTCCATGGTGGCCTAATAATAACCTGTTCTCAAAATCTTCTTAGCCATTGTATGTCCACTGGAGTGGGTACCAAATGCGCCTTCGTGTAACTCTTCCATGATATGTTCCGCTGTTTTCCGGTCTACACAACGGAGTAAGCACAAGTCGTGGTTGCGCTTGTATAAAATGTCGTTGCTGAGGAAGAATTTGGATGCAAATCTTCTCAAGAACTTCTTATCGTTGACACATGCCCCTGCGGGATATTCCTGAGTCTCAAGATACCTTTTCACATCGTAGTACCAAGGTTTCTCTTCTGTATCAAGCTCATAACAGTACGCTGGTTCGTCGAACTTCTCGATGATGATCTGGGGAGCCTCGTTGTCCCATCTAACCTTGAACATAGACGACATAGTAGCCAATGCGTCTGCCAACTGATTCTCTTCTCGTGGAATGTGATCAAAAGTAATCACTTGGAAGTAGGGGATCAAACTCATAACATGCTCTCGATAAGGAATGAGATTTGGATGTTTCGTATCCCACTCGCCCTTAATCTGACTGATCACTAAAGCTGAGTCTCCATATACTTGCAAGAATTTGATTCTTAAGTCAATAGCATCTTTAATACCCATGATGCACGCTTCGTATTCGGTCATGTTGTTAGTGGAACTGAAACATAATCTGGCGGTGAAAGGCGTATGTCCGCCTGTAGGAGATGTAATGATGGCGCCAATGCCATTGCCAAGTGCGTTTGAGGCTCCATCAAAGACCATAGTCCATCGGGATCCTTGTTCAGGTCCTTAAATGCGGGCACAGTTCTTCTGTCTGTAACTAGTAGAACATCTTCATCTTAAAGCTCGAACTGCATAGACTGATAGTCATCTACGGCCTGATGAGCCAAATGATCGGCTACTACACTTCCTTTGATCGCTTTTTGAGAAGTGTACTGGATGTCGTATTCAGTCAAGATCATTTGCCATCTTGCTATTCTTCCTGAGAGAGCTGGTTTCTCAAATATGTATTTTATCGGATCCATCTTAGAAATCAACAAGGTAGTGTGAGTCAACATATATTGTCTTAGTCGTGACAAGCCAAAGCGTTGCAAGTTTTCTCGAGCTGTGAGTATCTTGTTTCACAGTTGGTAAACTTTTTGCTAAGGTAGTATATTGCATGCTCTTTTCGACCAGGCTCGTCATGTTGCCCCAACACACACCCCATTGAATTCTCTAACACTGTCAAGTACATGATGAGAGGTCTTCCTTCGGCAGGTGGCATCAGGATAAGAGGATTCTGTAGGTACTTCTTGATTTTTTCAAAAGCGATCTGGAAATCGTCGTTCCATTCTACCACTTGATCTTTCTTTAGTAACTTGAAGATTGACTCACAAGTAGCGGTTAGATGTGCAATGAATCTGGCAATGTAGTTCAAACGGCCTAAGAAACCTCTGACTTCCTTCTCGGTGCGGGGAGCTGGCATTTCTTGAATAGCTTTAACCTTAGAGGGGTCAACCTCAATACCTTTTCCACTGACAACAAACTCTAGGAGTTTTCCGGATCTGACTCCAAAGGTGCACTTGTTAGGATTAAGTCTCAGCCTGTACTTCTTCATCATCAAATAGTTTACGCAAATGATCAAGATGTTCTTCTTCAGTCTGTGATCGAGCTATCATGTCGTCGACGTAGACCTCTATCTCGTGATGAATCATGTCAAGAAATAATGCCACCATGGCACGCTGATAAGTGGCGCCCGCATTCTTCATTCCGAACGGCATAACCTTGTAGCAGAAAGTACCCCACTGTGTAACAAAAGTAGTCTTCTCCATGTCTTCGGGAGCCATTTTGATCGATTATGCTGGAGAAACCATCCATGAAGGAAAACCTTATCTTGGCGGTGTTGTCAACGAACATCAATATGAGGGTGGAAAATCATCTTTCGGACTTGCTTTGTTCGGATCTCTGTAATCCACACACATTCGAACTTTGCCATCCTTCTTAGGTACAGGCACCACATTAGCAACCCACTGCGGATAAAAGTGACTAAGAAAGGCGTTGAACTGTTTCATAACTTTGGCTTTGATTTTCTCGACATCTCGGGCGCATCGGCAGACATACATTTCTTTGGAGAAAACCTTCTTTTGTTGGCAATCGATGTACCACAATATCAATGTCCAACCACAGCATGTCTTCATTGACCAAGCAAAAACCTCAATGTAGTCTCGTAACATCGAACCAATCTTTCTTTGACACTTTGTTCTCAAGACCCGCTCTATCTTGATCTCTTTTTTGTCTTCATTGATTACCCAAATTCCACAACCTCGACTTGCTCTTCGTGTGGTTGTATAACTCGATCTTCTTGTTGTAGCGATCGACAAGTTCTCTGGCACTTCACAATCTTCCTCACCTTCGTCTTGGCTTGGTAGATCGGATTATCGAAATCATATTTAGCAATAGCATAGCTGTTATCAACGAGATTCAGAGTGATTCTGCAGTGTATCACGTGGGTGTGTGTAAGAAACACATAGCTTTTTGAAGGGGTGATAAAGCAAAAGAAAGAAAACAATAATTGAATGCAAAGTCCAACGATTTTATTGAATGAAAATATGCAAATGAGATAATAACCCTCACAAGCGAGCCATGATGCCGGGCAGGCACTAGGCTTTAGAGTTTATTGTTCAAAACATAGAAAATCACGAAAAGCAAAACAAAACAAGAGCAATTACTCCTGTCTAAAGGAGATTGGTATGACGTTTTCAGTCTTCCAATTGCTGAGCCCATGATCTAGAGTTGGGAAGATCCACTTGCGATGTCGAAGTCTTTGTTGTCGTTCTATAGCATGGATTCCACGGCTGATCACGGAAAGGAAGTTGGTAAACGCGTTCGTGGCGTATCATCTTCGACCTTGATGGTGAAGCCTAAACCGGTCTTGTCGATTTGAAAGGAAGGTCGGGGACCCCAAATAGCACTACCTCCTTGTTCAGCAGCTTGAGCATCTTTTAGTGAGACCATTCAGGCGGAACTTGTAACCGGAGTGGCAGGAGAGTCAGCAGCATGACTGCAGGTATTGTTTCAAAAGCTTGACGAGTCTCAAAGAATTCACCCTCCACCTCGGGGTATCGGAATGATGTAGATGGTGACCATGTATTCCTCTTCACCACATCATTAACAACCTTCCCTTCAGGGTATTTCACACGATGCAAGGTAGAGTAACAACGCCCCCATGTATCAAGGGCTTCCAAGTAAGCAAGTAAGGTGGACGGATGTCCATGACAAAGAGTGGAGTCAGTCGGGAACCGACTTTGGCGGTAGAATGAGCTCTCAATCTTAGATCCATCAAAGCTCTCACAATAATGCCCTTTGGGTTTTGACTAACCCTTCAACATCAAGTCGATCAAAAGCAGTTTTTGGTAGGATATTGAGAGCAGAACCGGTATCCACCAAAACATGAGACAATGTAATGCCCTTGCATTCAATAGAGATGTGCAAGGCTTTGTTGTGTTTCTTTCCGGCAGGAGTCAAATCAGCATCAGAGAAGCCTAGGCCGTTGTTGGTCAAGTCATCTATGTTGAAAACATAAGCATCCTCCCCAACAGCATTGGAACTCTTGTCATGGTTAGGCATGGGCGCGTTGATCACATTCGGAGTCTCGACAGGAGGATCAAACTCAATCTTGCTTCAATCATATCTTGAATCTTGTTCTTGAGCCCAACAATCATCGATTATGTCCGGGCTATTGGAGTGGTAAGCACACTTAGCATTAGGATTGTATCTCGGAGAGGAAGTGTTGATGTTTTGAGGAGGATTCCTCAGGTGTCGACTTCCAACATGTGTTGCAATGCTTGCGACAAAGACATGTTGATCTTTATAAACTCTTTGTGGCGTGGTTCGCGTGTTGTCTCGTGAGGTTGTCTTGATGTAGGATTGGAGATCTGGCGCCCCCAGTTGAGCACGGTCGGTCTTGGCTCGGCTTTTCTGACCATACACAGCATTAACTTCTTTCTTACCACCAAAAGGTCTCTTCGCAGCATTTGAAGATGATTCTACTTGAATCTTTCCACTCTTGATACCAGCTTCAATCGCTACTTTGTCAATATCAGCTCGATGAATCCGGTGAAGAGTTTCAATCAGATGATTGAAGAATGGGCCTGTCAGTGTTCCCATAAACATATCAACCAACTCCCTATTGGATAAGGGTGGTTGAACTCTGCCTGCTAGATCTCTCCATTTCTGAGCATACTCCTTGAACTTCTCATCACGACCCATAGACATGCTTTGTAGTTGCATGCGAGTGGGTGTCAATTCAACATTGTACTCATCTTGCAGAAAGCATCCGCTAAGTCACTCCAAGTACGGATCTGATCATTCTCTGGTGATAATACCACTCCAATTGAGTTCGGACAAACTCTCTTGAAAATAATGCATCCTGACTTTCATCATCGGTGTGGGGTTGATCTTGAACATAAGACTTCAAATGCGACCGGACAAGGCGTCCCATCATATTTGGCAAAATGGGAACTTTGAACTTAGGAGGAATCACCACACGGGGACAAGACTCGAACATCAAAATTCAGCCGGACATTTTGATTTTCCACGACATTGAGACGATCTTCAAGTTGCTTGTACTTGTCATCTTCATCGATCGGCATTATCATAGTCTTTCGGTGGTACCGTCATCACCCTTGACACTCCCCTAATTCTTGACACTTCCTTGACTCTATCCATTGACCACTTTAGGACCACCTTTGTAGCGTCTGCCCATGTTTAGAAGACCAACAACCTTCTTCTTCTTGTTGATGAGCTTCTTCAGATCTTCTTGGCCTTGGACCAAGCTAGTAAACATCTGCTGAAACTGAACATTCTGAGCTACTTGGGATACCTTGGAAGAGTTCTCTAAGCTACTTGGGATACCTATTCTTGACCAAATGCCATTCACCGGTTTAGAAAAGGTTCCTAGGTACGAAGACATTGCATCAGCCTTACATCTTAAGCGCTCAGACATTGAAGCCAATTGGGAAACAAGAAGTGGAGTTAAGGGTTTACTTGCTAAGTACCTAATTAAGAAAGCCCGAGAATTCCTCAAAGTTATGAGTTTCCATGCATTTGAAGACATTGTGGCCTTGCTAATCTATGGTTTGGTTCTATTTCCTAACTCGGATCAATTCGTAGATGTCAACGCCATCAAGTTGTTTCTTACCCGCAATCATGTGCCTACTTTACTTGGAGATATTCTACATTCTCTCCACACTCGTACTACTAAAAGACAAGGAACTCTCATGTGTGCATCTGTTACTTTCGGTGGTTTATTTGCACCTTCCTCCATCAGTTTTGAAGAACGAGCAAAGATTGAAGTGGTCTCAAAGGCTAAGGTCACTCTCTCATTCAGATATCCGTTGGAATCTTTTCTCTCAAAAGGACTTCACATTCATTGAGCGTTGTGGAGAATTCCCTAATGTACCACTACTTGGTATAAGGGGAGGTATTGCACAACCCTTCCTAGCTCTCGTCAGTTTGGTTTTGCTCGAAGAGATGGTCCACATGATATGCTTCTCCAAGATATTGTGTTCGATTACAGTCACGATCTCCAGAATTACCGACGAAGGTTCATACACGCTTGGGGCATGGTAAAGAAGACTGATACCAAGACTTTGGGGCACCAAAACTCCATACCTTGGGAACCTTACCTTAAATGGGTGCGAGCTCGAGCTCAAAACCTCATGATGCCATTCACGCCTGTTCTACCAATAATTATGGAACCTGTTGCTATAGGTGACGTACCTATCTTTTCACCATCACGACATGCTTGATTTTGAAGACTTGAAGAGATCTGGATTCGACAAGAAGAAAGGGATACATTTGAAGCTCAGTGTTATGCAAGTGAGAAGAAGGTGCTAGAGTTGACCAAGCTACTTCACGAGGAGCGAAGCATCAACGCCTACTTCGGCACCAAGAGGAAGCGCCCATGGGAGACTTAGAGCTTTAGGATTTTTATGTTTTTCTTTTATTGTTTTGAACTATCTTTTGTACTTAAAAAGGAAAAAGAATAAAAAAGAGTACTAATAAATGTTTGTTCATTGCTTGCTTAACAAATTTAAATCTCTAAGGTCCTTGAAAACATTGCATTGCATTCACATAAACATTGCATATCATAGCATAACATTGCATCACAGGTACATTGAAGATTGGTTTTCTCATTCTCTCGCTATTTATTTTAGCAGAAAAATGGCTCTTGAACAGTCTGTCAAAGATCTCCAGGCTCAGAATGTTCAGTTTCAGCAGATGTTTACTAGCTTGGTCCAAGGCCAAGAAGATCTGAAGAAGCTCATCAACAAGAAGAAGAAGGTTGTTGGTCTTCTCAACATGGGCAGACGCTACAAAGGTGGTCCTAAAGTGGTCAGTCGGATAGAGCTTTACGGAAGTGTGTCAAGAATTAGGGGTGTCAAGGGTGATGGCGGTTAGCTGAGCACGAAAAGACTATGATAATGCCGTGCTACGATGAAGATGACAAGTACAAGCAACTTGAAGATCGTCGAATCTTGTGGAAAATCTGAAAATGTCCGGTGAATTTTGATGATCGAGTCTTGTCACGGTGTGGTGATTCCTCCTAAGTTCAAAGTTCCATTTTGCCAAATATGATGGGACGTCTTGTCCGCATTTGAAGTCTTATGTTGGAGATCAACCCCTTGATGACGAAAGTTGTGGATGCATTATTTCAAGAGAGTTTGTGCGGAACTCGATTGGAGTGGTATTATCGACTAGAGAATGGCCGTATCCGTGCTTGGAGTGACTTAGCGGATGCTTTCTGACGATGGGTACAATCTTGAATTGACACCCACTCGCATGCAACTACAAAGCATGTCTATGGGTCGTGATGAGAAGTTCAAGGGTATGCTCGAAAATGGAGAGATCTAGCAAGGTTCAACCACCCTTGTCGATAGGGAGTTGGTTGATATGTTTATGGGAACACAGCAGGCCCATTCTTCAATCATCGATTGGAAACTCTTCATTGATTCACCGGTGATATTGAGGCGTATTGAAGTGGTATCAAGAGTGGAAAGATTCAGTAGAATCATCTTGAATCTTTGAAGAGACCTTTTGATGGTAAGAAAGAAGTCAATCTTGTGTATGGTCGGCCGGAGCCAAGACCGACCGTGCTCAATCTGTGGGGGCAGTTGTGATATAAACAATGCATGATGTTTACTTGTGGGAGTTTATGAAGGAAATATAAACAAGTGTCGTGAAGCGAGCGTTTAAAGCAGTATAACTTGATTATTTACAAGTTTGAATTGTGTACAAGGAAGTGAATATGTACGAGCGAGTTTTATGTACAGACAAAGATGGATGTACATAGGAGGGTTAGGACTTACTTGTAAGAGGGCCATTGATTTGAAAAGCAGTTTCACGAGGAATAATGCTCCTTTCAATATCAATGGTATTGATGTGTATCTGAGATGAAGCGGAAGCGGATGATCGAAGTTTATACGTGTTGGAGTATTTGTAAAAAGTATCATGTTATGTACGGATGAAAGTTTTGTATGAAAAGTATTTGATATGTACACGAAAATATGTACACAAAGACTATTTTGTTTGAATATACACAGTGATATGAAAAACAAGCGATCGAGATTGTCTATACTTGAGTATAAAAGAAATATCGTATTATATACGGATGAAACTTTGTAAAAAGTATTTGACAAAAGTTTGATATGTACAAAGAAATATTATGTACATAAAAGAATGTTATGGGACTTACACGATGATGGAGGCCCGTTGGTTAAAAAGTTTAAGCTCGGAAGAAACCTTCCTTTAGACCCAATGGATTCGTATAAACAAGCGAATGAAAAGCGAAGAAATTTGTTTACGTTTGAATATTAACAATGATGATTTGAGTATGTACAAGTAAAACTAAGTATGTACATAAAGGATTGGGACTTACACCATAAGGGTGGCCCATGATCGATCGAGAAATTCGAGAAAGAACGAATTTGATTCTATCGTTTTAATCAGATTGATCATGGTAAAAAGATGCAAGTTTTAATGAAAAAAGTTTTGAAAAATGATTTGAAAATGTTTTGAAAATGTTTTGAAATGTGAGGTTCATTTATGAAAAGTTTTGAAAAAAATCGGAAGTCGAAAACTTGAAAAATTCACCTTAAAAGGAGGTTTGAAAAGTGTTCAGAATGTCGTTTTCGGCTTGATTAAAATTTAATCAGATGAAAGTTTTTTCTGAAAATTTTTGCATTATCATAAAATAGATGTATTTATTGACAAGTGTCCAAAAAATCATCTCAAAATGAGAAGTTTTGATTGGTCCAAAAAATTGTGCAAGTTTTGTAAAAAAACATAAAAAAATTGAAAGTTTGTAAAAAAAAATGGTCCTGATGGGTGTTGAACCCATGACCATGAGGTGGGACGTGTGGCAAAGGAACTTAAAGGCAAGTAGACAACCACTGGGACAAATGCGCTGGAGTGTTAGTGGACCATGACACGCGTTAGAAAAGGGTTGGAAATTTTAAATATTTGAAAATGAAGAACAGATGAAGAACGCGCGCATCATGTTCTTCGTGTTTGATTTCCAGAAATTCAAATCCTAGCTAGAATCTTTATTTCTTAACCAAATTAAGTGAAATAAACATCAAACTTGATCGGTTTTTCATCCCGAACATGAATATGCTTGTTAATTTCATTTATTTTAAGCCCAGAACAATTTAGGTTTTGAAAACACGGAACCCTAAACTGAAAATCTTAAATTAAATGATGTGTAGTTGATGATTGTTTGATTTTATTGAGGGTTTATGATCGTTAGAGGTGCAGAAAAAGAATGGCTAAGAGCTTTTTTCAATTGGTTCAAAGAATTATGAGAATCAGTTTCGTGTTCTAACCTGGGAAAGTGAGATTGATTACAGGCAAGCGATGTTTCGAGCTTGTTTCTTGATTGTGTGAGCTTCAACGGCCTATAAGGAAGCTATGTGAGTGGTCTGCGCATCATGGATTCATCTGGATCGTGCCATCCAAGTTCACCTGCATACAATCAAAAATGGAAACTGGAAATCGTGTTAAAGGTGTTACAGGTTGTTGTTCTTGTTTTGGATCACTCATATGATGTTCATGGAAGGTGTATGGATGATCAAAACTCAAAGTAATCAAGCCAAGGTTCAAACTCGATAGCTATGGGAGTTTGGAAGTTTTGGAAAATATGAAAATGAAATCTGATTTTTAGCTTAGTTCATGTTAATTTTAAGCTTGTAACAGGTTTGATAGTGATATTGAAACATGTTAGACACCAAATTTCATCATGGTTTTAGCTCAAACTCAAAAATGCTATGTTTCTCAATTTGCACTATATTGCTTGATTTTCAAGAAAGTAAAGAGAAAGCATGTATTTGTGAGGTTTTGGTGTTGTTTAGGCTTGAAATGTGATCCTTTTATAGGCCAATTAGGACTGCAATGTTAGGCAAGAAGGACATGGCATTTGGTGATTCAAAGAAAGCTTAAGGGGCAAGAAAGTCTTTTGTAAAGGGAGGAACCTTCCTTTTTTCATCATGTGCTATATTTTTACATTTTGATCCAATCCTTTCAATTATCACTCTAGGCTGATATTTATCAGTTCATCCATCCACTTGGCAAGGTTAGAAAGCTTCTAGATGAAGAAACACAAAAATGACCTATAATTTGAAGTTATGATCTTTGAAAATCAAGTTTCATGGAGCCTTATGTTTCAATTTCAAAAGCATAGCTATACTCCATGGATTTGAGAGTTCTTGGACATTTTGGAAAGATTTTTCCACAAGCTACAACTTTCATGTTTTGAGTTTTTTCAAATTCAAATTGGAACTAGGTGGAAAAATGGCATGAAGTTTGAAAAAAGTAAGAAATTTCAACACTTAGAAAAATTTCTAAGTATAAAAACTTTTGACTTTTTGTTGACTTTTTCAAATTCTTTGATTTTTGATGATCATGATGGATCATTTGTAGTATTTTGATGATTGAAAAAGTTTTGTTTTGAAAAATTTGACCAAAAGTCAAAGTTTGACTTTTCTGTGCAGATGAATTTTCATCAGACGTTTCTAAAATTGACTGATGAAGTCTGTGAACCTCTGTGATGTTTTGAACCCAGAAATTAGGTCAAGATGTTGTATCTAAGAGATAATGACCAATCTCTATCCAAAAAAGTCATTTCTTGCTCAAAAAGTCAGAGAAAACTCATGCCCGATCAAAACCCTAATTGGTCGATCCTTGATTGTTCTGTGAGAGAATTGGATATCTGAGGATTGAAGGGTGATGATTTGATCAAGATAGATCAAATGGAGTGAGAAAAACTCAAACCCTAATTGGTTGGCTCATGAATCAGATGAAAATTTGATGAAACCCTAAATTTGACCTGTGAATGCTATACGATTAATCTTTGTCTAAGCGTTAGTTATGCAATGATGCAAATGTAAGGTGGTATATTAGGTCAAAAATTGGGGTATGACAGATGCCCCTGTTTAAGTTTCTTTAACCTGAGAGATGAAGATGAATATCTTCGTTTTGATAGGTGTAAAGAGACTTAAATATCAGAATATGCAAATTTTGGACCTAAGATACCAAAAATTCGGATGATGCAAAATGATTGTAAAAAGTTTCACCCAGATGATATCAAAGAAATGACATGGTGGGGAAAAATTTGTGAATACATCCCCTACTGGGGAAAGAATGATTCACAAAACATGTGAATGTTTGTTTCGTTTGGAAGCAGAGATTATACATCGACCTTGTGACAATGTTTAAGGTAAGTGAAAAAGATATTACCAATTATCAGCCTTGTGATAGTATGGTAATGGGTTTTGAAGATGTTACCAATTATCAGCAAAGTGATAACTATAACAAGGTAAATCTTGAGAAATGAGTTGCTGTGTATTCAACTTTGTGAATAACAGACAGGTGAAAGAAATAGAACTCAAAATGAGTTTTTATTTTCTTGGGTACAATCTTGCCGAGAATCTCTCTTTTTGAGAAGATGCGGGCACTTTGGTCGGAAGACACAGGTTTTCTTTTTGACAGAAAAACAACTGCTGGGAAATTTCTCATACAGTCATGATTTTGACCTGGTTGAGGAGAACAAAACTTTTTGTGATAAGTTCAAGGATGAAAATAAGCGGCTCAAATGATGAGGCTATTGCTTATTTCTTTGTTGATTATAGACATGGTTCTATCCGAGGAGCATGGAAGAAAAAGTCAATCAAGACATTGTTCCAAAGGAGGAATGATCTCAGCTGGGGGAATGTGGTGGAGAGAAGAAAATGCATTTCTTTGTTTGGGGACTCCGCCGGGGAAAAGGAAGACGTATCCTTTCTGTTTGGGAATACTCCGTTGGGGAAAAAAGAAAAATGTATCTTTTCTGTTTGGAGATATTCTACTGGGGATATGATATACTCGTATGAGTATATATATAACCAGTGATTTGGAAGCAAACATTTTGAGAGATGCAAAAAATGCAAATGAATGATGCTATTATGTATGAATGTCATGAATGTTATATGCATGTTAACAATACTTTGACAAAGACACTAAAGAGGTATTTGGGAAAAGGACCACGTCACAGTTCGAACAAATACTTGATGAAATTTGCAGCAATGGTGCAGATGTTCACTAATGAAGATTTTGAGTTGTAGGCTTTAAACTTTCTTAGAAAGGCACTTTATTGGCAACTTGGTTGGGGATTCTTTTTTGGAATAAGAATACCGTCCTTTGATGATTTCTGCTGAGGAGAAGGCTGCTGTAGCAGTTGTTTTATCCTTCGGAGATTGAAACACTTAGTGGAGAAACTGTTGAAGTTCTTTCCATGTTCATAGTTTCAAAGGAGAATTTTGCTTTTGTTTCAAAATTTTGAAGTAAAAATTCATTTAAAACATTTTTGTTTCAAAAAGTGATTTTCACAATAAAAAGCGTTATTTTGCAAAATAGAATAAAGCGAGAATTGCAAACAAAAGGCACTGGCTCAAGTTTTATTGATAGAATGGTAATCGAAATCGTGATTCCATGAGCTATTTACAAAAGTTGGAAATGATAATGTCTTGGGAAAAAGGCTACATTGAAAGCAAATAACCACTACTATCCTAACAACTTTGAATTCCAAACTATGCTTGTTGCTTGAGGAAGAGTTGATTGAAGATCCGTTGATGGGAAATTCTTCATATGGACAAAATCTGGGCCTGCGATTACTTTGTCATTTTGTATCCTTGTTTTTGCCTAGATCGCCTTCGGGTTTTCAATCTATCGGGATAATTTACATTTATTGTCTCTAATTTTTGCACGGATCGCCTTTTGGGTTTTCAATCCATAAGGCGCTCTTTTTCCTAGCCGCCCTTTTCGGGTTTTCGACTTACTGTTCTTTTGTTTTTTTTAGACAAAGTATTTCTTGGTATCGGCATTCATAGGATGCGGAGTTCATCACCGTCCATGGTTGTGAGAGTCATAGCACCGGAAAAGCTTCTTTTGATGTATGGGCCTTCGTAATTAGGAGTCCATTTGCCCTAGAATCTGGTTGAAAAGAGCAGTCTTTTTAAGCCGCAGTCGCCTTCTCGGAATTCACGAGGTCGGGCCTTTTTGTCGAAAGCTTTTTCATTCTTCTTTGATAGAGTTGTCCGTGACACAGAGCGGTCAGGCACTTTTCTTCAATTAAGTTCAGTTGGTCGTATCTACTTTGACACCATTCGGCCTCAGATAGCTTGGTTTCCATGAGAACTCTCATTGATGGGATCTCAACTTCTACGGGGAGTACTACTTCCATGCCGTATACTAGAGAAAAGGGTTGCCTGTTGAAGTGCGTCTTGAAATCGATACCCGTGCGAGCAAATGGCGACATTCGTGCCGGTCTTTGTAAGTGATGACCATTTTACGGACAATCTTTTGATGTTTTTGTTGGTTGCTTCAGCGCCCGTTCATCTTTGGCGGTAAGGAGGCGAGTTGTGATGCTCGATCTTGAATTCCTCGCAGTTCTATCATCATTTTGTTGTTCAAGTTCGATCCATTATCGATAATGATCTTACTTGGAACTCCATATCGGCAAATGAGGTTGTTCTTGATGAACCTCACAACCACTTGTCTGGTAACATTGGCGTGAATCTTTGCTTTGACCCATTTGGTGAAGTAGTCAATGGCTACTAGAATGAGCGATGTCCGTTGGGCGCTTTTGGTTCGATCATCCGATCATGTCAATGCCCACATGGAGAAAGGCCACGGAGAAGAGAGAGCGTTGAGTAAGTCGGTGGCACATGGATCTTATCTGCGTAGATCGCTTGTGACATCTTTTGGCGTGTTCTGACAATCGGTTCCATCGTTATCGATAGTATCCTGCTCTCAAAATTTTTCTAGACATTGCATGCCCATTTGAATGGGTTCCAAGGACCCTTCATGCTCTTCATGGATGATTGTATGCCTTCACATGCATCGGCATACGAGCGAACCATGTCGAAGTTTCTTTTGTATAGCACATCCTCGTTCAGGAAGAAATTCCTAGAAAGCCTCCTCAGAGTTTTCTTATCTTTGTACGATGCCCCAAGTGGGTATTCTCGTGTTTTAGCAGTCTAGAAATCTTATCTGGGATCTCTTCTTCAATTTCTTTTTCAGCGAATTCACAGGGGATTTCAGAGTTGAGAAAGAGCGTAGAGTTATTGCTTTCAATGGATTTGTCCATTTGTTTAATCTGCATGTTTTGATTTTATTTTTGATTAAAAAATTTTTTTTTTGTGAAAGTGTATGCAGATTTATTATTTTTGAAGAGAGATTTTTTTTTTTTGCTGTGTTTTTTAGGATTATCATTTCCAGAAAAGGGTAAAAATGAAAATAAACACAAAATGTGGAATCAAAACAACGCGTTTTATTTATGATTCACAATATGAACAGGGCCCTAAAATACAAACTCTATCGTCTTGGGCAAGACAGAGAGAAATTATTTAAAAGCTAAGCCCTATAAAACATCTCTTCGCTTTGGGCGAAGCGAGAGTTCAAAACAAAAAGCAAAGATAAACTACTTAGAGCTATGAACATTAGTCCTAACAGCAGGTTTCCAATAGTGGCGAACTCCTTGGAAGTCGGGTACTCGGGTAATTTTCGCTTGGTTTAACCTCGAGTAGACTTTGATTCTTTGGTGAGCGGGCTTTGAAGACTACAGACGATGGCCTTTGCCTTTTGTGCTCTTGAGCGATCTTCTTGATTAACGGATCGGGAAGTATGAGATATAGCATTTGTACTTCTGTTGATCTTTGTGTTGAATCTTGGGATGTTCCTTCCGGTCTTGAGTGAAGAGACTCGTTATTGGTGACACTTTCCGCATCGTATCACAGTCATACTCTAGATCTTGGTGATCATGTTGATGTAGTGATAACCGGGATCGGCAAGGGAATTCCAGGCGTCTTTGAAGCGAGATCTTCATTTGGGATCTCATTTGTTGAAGGCAGTATTCCTCTTACGATTGACTAGGGTATTCAAAGTCATCACCCCATCTTGTGGGTTAGATATCTTGATCCGGATTTTGAGCTTTAGTGAGTATTTCACCATGTAGTCAAATTTACCACTTGGTTCTCCCAAGGTATCCCAAACTTCAGCAGGGACTGGCAGATTTTCATGTTGTTGCAGGGACATGTCTTTGAATTGATCAGTTGGTACGTGCAACTCTTCTTGAGGCACATATTGAAATTTGTTCAAATAAGCGCTCCATTCTTCAGATTCAGAGGGATCGTCTTCATCCTCTTCAATGGTGACAATGTTAACTTCTTGTGGAACAGGGTTTAAGAACCCCCACTATGAAATACTTCCTTGATCGGACGAAGGGCTTCAAAATTCCCCATTACTTTTCTTCTTTTTGATCTAGTATAAATCATTCGAGTTGGGTGTGGGCGCGGTCGAGAAACTCTAAGGCCGCGACAACAGCGATTTTTCCTATTTGTTCAGCAGTTCATCTTGGTAAGTTAGACTCTAGGTGATAGACTTAAATGCAAAGTATGATGCATGAATATGATTGTAAAGAAAAGAATTTCCAAAGAATTTCGCTAAGCGAGATATTTACGCAAATATTTGGATGGAAAACACAATTTTATTGATTAATGAAGGAAGATTACAACAATTGTTTTTTGTTGGAGCATTGCTGCACAAATGATAAAATAAATGATAAAATTACAAACTAAATTGAACTAATTAAGCGTCTTAGTGGGATGGCGATCAAAACTTGATCAATTTCGACTTGAGTTTCCTTCCATAGTGAGCTTTTAGTTTGGCTTTCTCGGCTTTTAGCTTGCTAATGACTCTCTTCCACTCGTTGGGAGGCGGGATTCTTTGGTTGTCATTTCCTCGAGCTTTCTTTTCCTTTCCTTGGCGTATTTACGGATTGCGTTATCCTACAGCGAATCTTCTCATCTTTCTCCTTGAGCCATTCATCATAGAAGTAGGCGTCTTTTCATGATCTTTGACTTGCTTCTTGAGCTTCTTATTCTCAAGAGTTAAGAATTTGCTTTCCAAAGCTTCCTTCTCAAACCTTATCTTGGTCAAGGCTTCTTGGTATTCTCCCAACTAGCGGAAAATTTGTCGATTTAGGCGGGAACATGGGATCCTCATAAGCGTAAGGCATTGAAATTCCTTAGCTCTTTTCTTTATCAAAGTGTAGGTTTCCATGGCTACACAATTCTTTGCCTTACCTTTTCCTTTTCTTCGGATGTGATGCCAAGCTTTGATCATCCTAGCTTTCAACCTTAGGAATCCTCTCCTTCATGATAGAAGTAGCTTTCTCTTGTAAAACGGAAGGTTTACGGAATTTGCGTGTCGAGTGACGTTTTGCTAGGAATGGGTTGTAGTTGATTCCCCTCTCGTACCAATGAGGAGTGCGTTGGCAAATTCTCCACAACTCTCATGATTTCCATCTCATTGCTTGCCAAGGTATACTAATGGATATAAATGGTTTGTAAGAGACATGAGTCTTACGGACCAATGCCACTCGTCTTTGTTTTGCGGAAGATAGGAGATTTAGGCAAGTGTGAGGTAATGCATTTGAAAAGCAGTACCTGATACACGATAGTTTCGTCTCCTTGCGATTCCTATGATGAATAGAGGCGTCGTATCACAGCGAGGGTGGGAGCAGGTTTCCAATCGAGAAAGATCCTTATGGCGTTGATATCAACGAAATTTGGGACGTTGAAACAACACCAATCCATAGAGAGTAAAGCTAAAATAGCTTCAAAGGCTATCATACTACCGACTTAGAGAATTTGAGAGCCTTCTCCATTAGGAACTTTGAAGTTAGTCCTAAGAGTTTTCCTCACGGTAGTTAGGTTTTGTCTATCTCGGTTTCTTTATGTGAGTCATCGTTGCAATTCTTGGTGACTTAGGAATGGCTTCAAACCATTGAAGGCACTTTGTAAATCTTGAGATACCTAGGATATCGTACTCTTCCAAAGTAGGCATCAATGATAATCGGGAAAGTGAAGCGATGGGCGGATCGTAGAATTGAGCGAAAGTTTTGAGAGTCCTTCATCAGCGTTAGCGTTGGGAAGAGTTAAAAAGTTCCATAGCGTTTTACGAAATCAGGGATCTTCTACCAAGGATGCTAATTCTTTCAACTTTCCTACGTCGAAATTCTAAAGCTGTATCTTTTGGTGAATCTTCCTCGGCGTCCATCACTCTAACCTAAAATATTTTACAAAGAAAAATCTCTAAATTCTTTGGAAATGGAAGAAAAATGAAGTTTTTTTTTTTTTTGAATGAATGAATGAATGCATGAATCACGCAAACATGGTTAGTAGTTATACACACGGTCAAGCGTTGAAGTCACGAGCATGAAGCCAGCGATAAGAATCAGCGTGGTTAAGTTCTATGGGCTTATTCATACGTGAAGCGGGTTCTCACGATGTCTGAGCTCAACACTCCCCTTCAAAACATTATTGGATTTGTTGAATACTCGATGGTCCAATAATATTTTCAAGAAACTACTTTGATCGTAATATCGCATGACAATTACTCTAGGCACACCGAATAATCTACTTTTACATCCTAATGGCGGGATGGTTTATGTGTTCTGATCCACTCGACTTCTTAAGTTCCCCGAAATCAGCGTTTTCGCAATTACTTGCTAAACACAATACCCCAGACAACCTCCGCTGCTGCGGAAATATTAACCCGAAAGCATTGAGCGCTCACGTATTAATACCTCCACCTAAATCTTAAAAATGTTTCTTAAATCCGGGTTAGGATTTCTTTCCATCAAGTGAAATCATGAAACACACAATAAAAACAGATATATGCAAAAAGCTTATCCCTTTCTTTTCTTTTGAAAACAAAAAAGCTTGGTGCTCTAGGGCGAAATGTAGCGTTTTCTTTTTGAAAAATCAAAGTTTAGTACTCCCAGTAGTCGCCATTTTCTGTTCGCGTTAAAGGTGGCCTAGAGGATCTGACGTGAGTTCGGATCTGCGGCTCAACGATTTAAATCTTTTGATTTGTTTATAAAGATGCATGAGCATCAAGCTTTATTATTTTCAACACAAGAAAGATGATTTAATGATTATGAAAAGGGAAAATTGAAATACCCTCGATTGATATTGATATGCGTAACGACTAAGCGCAAACTAGGCATACGCATTGGGGAGATCGAGTAAGGGGATTGTTATATAAAGGGAATAGATGGAGCACCCTAAATATATGTAGTTATCTACAGCTTTATATATGAATATGTTTGATATGTTTATGCGTTTTAATTGCTATTTCTATGATTGGGAAAGTTTCTCCTTTGGGATTTTAAAAAGCGATGATTATGTGGGATCCTAGTGTTTATTATTATTGTGCTCAAAGATCTGTGAATCTTACGCATACATATCCCTAGTGGGAATCGAGCATTTGTAGCTCGGATCTAAAGGTTCTATGGTTTGTTGGGTGCGAGGGAGAAAGAAATTTGCTCGGCAAGATGAGACCTTGTGCCTCGTATTCTCAAAGGATGTTGAGAAAGTCGGAGCAATCGTAGTTCCCACTTATGCTAGTGGAAAGCAGCGAAAGTTAGTAAAGAGACGGACAAATGTCATCTTAATGAAAAATGTATCTAATCTATTTCATCACATACATTTTTGAAAAGTTTGATTGATAAAATCTTTAAGTAAGTAAGTATTAGGTGTTTTTCTTGAGTGTACAAGCGTTACCACTTACATGTTTAAGAAAGATGTTTTAAAAGATGTTTGAATCTTTTAGCTGTAAGTATTAGGTGTTTTGCTTGAGTGTACAAGCGTTACCACTTACAATTAAGAGATGTTTTTGTTTGAAAATAGTTTGAAAAAAGGTTTGAAAAGTTTTGTTGTATGTGATGTGATAGATGAGATACTTCTTCCATAGAGATGATAGATGTCTAAATCTAGGGAGAAATTGATTGGATTAAAGGGATGCTTTTAAGAAGCCCGTGGGTCCTTGTTATTAAGCCCAAGAGGAGGCATTAGGGTCATCGAGGGTCCTTGTATGAAGCTCAAGAGGAAGCTATAGGGTATGGCTGGCTTTGGCTTGAAAGATTTCACGAAAACATCCTTTTACGATAAGAGCAATTTCCTGGAAATTTTACTCTCGGGAATTTTGAAAGTGATTTCAGGAAACCATCCTTTAGGGTTCTATCTTAAGCGGGTGATTCTTTGTATTGGAAGCCCAATAGGAGGCTTGTTAAGAGATTTCTATCTCTTTCATTGTATGATGCCAGAGAAGGCTAAACTCAATGAGGAGTTCTTTTGAGCGAAGCCCAGAGGAGGTGACTCAGCAGGGTGTTGTCTTATATGAAGCGTAAGCGGAGGCTAACTCTGTGGGGAGAGTTTCTTTGTACGAAGCCCAAGAGAAGGCTAAACTTTGTTGGAGATAAAATATCTTGTATGAAGCCCAAGCGGAGGCTAACTCATGTTGGAGATGAGTTGTCTTGTACAAAGCCCAAGCGGAGGCTATACTGTGGGGAACCTATTGATTAGTCTAATTGTTATGTTATGATTAGACAATTTGTATAAACAGGTGTGTGTGTGTGTGTGTGTGATATGTATTCACGAGGGTTTATGAAGGAAATATAAACAATGCATGATGTTTACTTGTGGGGTTTATGAAGGAAATATAAACAAGTGTACGTGAACGAGCGTTTAAGCAGCAACTTGATTATTTACAAGTTTGAATTGTGTACAAGGAAGTGAATATGTACGAGCGAGTTTTATGTACAGACAAAGATGGATGTACATAGGAGGTTGGGACTTACAACGTAAGAGGCCCATTGATTTGAAACATAGTTTCACAGAGAATAATGCTCCTTTCAATATCAATGGTATTCGGTGTGTATCTGAGATGAAGCGGAAGCGGATGATCGAAGTTTATACGTATTTGGAGTATTTGTAAAAAGTATCATGTTATGTACGGATGAAATTTTTGTATGAAAGTATTTGATATGTACCGAGAAAATATGTACACAAAAGACTATTTTGTTTGAATATACAGTGATATGAAAAACAAGCGATCGAAGTTTATACGTACTTGAGTATAAAAGAAATATACATATATGTACAGATGAAACTTTGTAAAAAGTATTTGACAAAAGTTTGATATGTACAAAGAAATATTATGTACATAAAAGAATGTTATGGGACTTACACCGTGATGGAGACCCATTGGTTAAAAAGAAGTTTCGCTCAGAAGAAACCTTCCTTTAGACCCAATGGATTCAGCGTATAAACAAACGAATGAAAACGAAAGAAATTTTTTTACGTTTGAATATTAACAATGATGATTTGACTATGTACAAGTAAAACTAAGTATGTACATAAAGGATTGGGACTTACACCATAAGGGGGGCCCATGATCGATCGAGAAATTCGAGAAAGAACGAATTTGATTCTATCGTTTTAATCAGATTGATCATGGTAAAAAGATGCAAGTTTTAATGAAAAAAGTTTTGAAAAATGATTTGAAAATGTTTTGAAATGTGAGGTTCATTTATGAAAAGTTTTGAAAAAAATCGGAAGTCGAAAACTTGAAAAATTCACCTTAAAAGGAGGTTTGAAAAGTGTTCAGAACGTCGTTTTCGGCTTGATTAAAATTTAATCAGATGAAAGTTTTTTCTGAAAATTTTTGCATTATCATAAAATAGATGTATTTATTGACAAGTGTCCAAAAAATCATCTCAAAATGAGAAGTTTTGATTGGTCAAAAAAATTGTGCAAGTTTTGTAAAAAAACATAAAAAAATTGAAAGTTTGTAAAAAAAATGGTCCTGATGGGTGTTGAACCCATGACCATGAGGTGGGACGCGTGGCAAAGGAACTTAAAGGCAAGCAGACAACCACTGGGCCAAATGTGCTGGAGTGTTAGTGGACCATGACACGCGTTAGAAAAGGATTGGAAATTTTAAATATTTGAAAATGAAGAACAGATGAAGAACGCGCGCATCATGTTCTTCGTGTTTGATTTCCAGAAATTCAAATCCTAGCTAGAATCTTTATTTCTTAACCAAATTAAGTGAAATAAACATCACACTTGATCGGTTTTTCATCCCGAACATGAATATGCTTGTTAATTTCATTTATTTTAAGCCCAAAACAATTTAGGTTTTGAAAAACACGACGAACCCTAAACTGAAAATCTTAAATTAAATGATGTGTAGTTGATGATTGTTTGATTTTATTGAGGGTTTATGATCGTTAGAGGTGCAGAAAAAGAATGGCCAAGAGCTTTTTTCAATTGGTTCAAAGAATTATGAGAATCAGTTTCGTGTTCTAACCTGGGAAAGTGAGAATCGGTGCAGGCAAACGTGTTTCCAGAGCTTGTTTCTTGATTGTGTGAGCTTCAACGGCCTATAAGGAAGCTATGTGAGTGGTCTGCGCATCATGGATTCATCTGGATCGTGCCATCCAAGTTCACCTGCATACAATCAAAATGGAAACTGAAATCGTGTTAAAAGGTATTCTGAGTTGTTGTTCTTGTTTTGGATCACTCATATGATGTTCATGGAAGGTGTATGGATGATCAAACTCAAAGTAATCAAGCCAGGTTCAAACTCGATAGCTATGGGAGTTTGGAAGTTTTGGAAAATATGAAAATGAAATCTGATTTTAGCTTAGTTCATGTTAATTTTAAACATACAGGTTTGATAGTGATATTGAAACATATTAGACACCAAATTTCATCATGGTTTTAGCTCGAACTCAAAAATGCTATGTTTCTCAATTTGCACTATATTGCTTGATTTTCAAAAAGTAAAGAAAGCATGTATTTGTGAGGTTTTGGTGTTGTTTAGGCTTGAAATGTGATCCTTTTATAGGCCAATTAGGATTGCAATGTTAGGCAAGAAGGACATGGCATTTGGTGATTCAAAGCTTAAGGGCAAGAAAGTCTTTTGTAAAGGGAGGAACCTTCCTTTTCACCATGTGCTATATTTTTACATTTGATCCAATCCTTTCAATTATCACTCTAGGCTGATATTTATCAGTTCATCCATCCACTTGGCAAGGTTAAAAGCTTCTAGATGAAGAAACACAAAATGACCTATAATTTGAAGTTATGATCTTTGAAAATCAAGTTTCATGGAGCCTTATGTTTCAATTTCAAAAGCATAGCTATACTCCATGGATTTGAGAGTTCTTGGACATTTTGGAAAGATTTTTCCACAAGCTACAACTTTCATGTTTTGAGTTTTTTCAAATTCAAATTGGAGCTAGGTGAAAAAATGGCATGAAGTTTGAAAAAAATAAGAAATTTCAACACTTAGAAAAATTTCTAAGTATAAAAACTTTTGACTTTTTGTTGACTTTTTCAAATTCTTTGATTTTTGATGATCATGATGGATCATTTGAAGTATTTTGATGATTGAAAAAGTTTTGTTTTGAAAAATTTGACCAAAAGTTAAAGTTTGACTTTTAAATGAGATGAAGTTTCATCGGGGCGTTTACGAAGTTGGTGATGAAGTGCATGAACCTCTGTGATGTTTTGAATCCAGAAATTAGGTCAAGATGTTGTATCTAAGAGATAATGACCAATCTCTATCCAAAAAAGTCATTTCTTGCTCAAAAAGTCAGAGAAAACTCATGCCCGATCAAAACCCTAATTGGTCGATCCTTGATTGTTTTGTGAGAGAATTGGATATCTGAGGATTGAAGGGTGATGATTTGATCAAGATAGATCAAATGGAGTGAGAAAAACTCAAACCCTAATTGGTTGGCTCATGAATCAGATGAAATCGATGAAACCCTAAATTGACTGTAGATGTTATACTGATTAATGTTATACAGCGTTAGTTATGCAATGATGCAAATGTAAGGTGGTATATTAGGTCAAAAATTGGGGTATGACAGCTTGGTCCAAGGCCAAGAAGATCTGAAGAAGCTCATCAACAAGAAGAAGAAGGTTGTTGGTCTTCTCAACATGGGAAGACGCTACAAAGGTGGTCCTAAAGTGGTCGGTCGGATGAAGCTCTACGAAGGAAGTGTCAAGAATGAGGTGTCAAGGGTGATGGCGAGGCGGTCAACTGAGCTGAAAAAGACTATGATAATGGCGATGCTCGATGAAGATGATAAGTACAAGCAACTTGAAGATCGAAATGCGAATCTTTGTGGAAAATCTGAAAATATCAAAATTGAATTTTGATGATCGAGTCTTGTCCACAGTGTGGTGATTCCTCCTAAGTTCAAAGTTCCATTTTGCCAAATATGATGGCCGTCTTGTCGGCTGCATTTGAAGTCTTATGTGAGAAGATCAACCCCATGTGATGAAAGTTGTGGATGCATTATTTTCAAGAGAGTTTGTCGGGAACTCGATTGGGTGGTATTATTAGCTAGAGAATGGCCGTATCCGTACTTGGGTGACTTAGTGAATGCTTTCTGAGACGGTATGAGTACAATCTTGAATTGACACCCACTCGCATACAACTACAAAGCATGTCTATGGGTCGTGATGAGAAGTTCAAGGGTATGCTCGAAATGGAGATCTAGCGGTGAGTTCAACCACCCTTGTCGATAGGGAGTTGGTTGATATGTTTATGAACAACAGCAGGCCCATTCTTCAATCATCGATTGGAAACACTTCATCCGGATTCGGTGATATTGATGACGTATTGAAGTGGTATCAAGAGTGGAAAGATTCAGTAGAATCATCTTCAAATCTTTGCGAAGAGACCTTTTGGTGGTAAGAAGAGTCAATCTTGTATGGTCGGAAAAGCGAGCCAAGACCGACCTTGCTCAATCGTGGGGCGGTTGTGATCTACAATCCTACATCGGCCAACCTCGGTGAGACAACACAGCGTAACTAGAGCAGCCACGAAGGCAGGTTTACAAAGATCGACATGCCTTTGCCATGAGCATTGCAACACATGTTGGAAGTAGAGCTGATTACCTTGAGGGATCCTCCTCAAAACATCAACACTTCCTCTCCGTGATACAATCCTAATGCTAAGTGCGCTTACCACTCCAATAGCCCTGGACATAGTACTGATGATTGTTGGGCTCTGAAGAACAAGATTGAAGATATGATTGAAGCTAAGCAGATTGAGTTTGATCCTCCTGTCGAGATTCCGAATGTGATCAATGCGCCCATGCCTAACCATGACAAGAGTTCCAATGATGTTGGGGAGGATGCTTATGTTTTCAACATAGATGACTTGACCATTCCTTTGATGACTGTTAAGAAGAATTTGTTCTGACGGTGTCGACCCGGATGCCCGGAGAATTGTCGTTGGTGCCCATGCACTTTTGATGGTTGTGCTTGGTTGAGAAGACGTGTCCAATGCATGATGGATAACCGTGAGATACTATTCCTAAAACCACCTGTGCAGAAGCTGTGTGAAGATATGTCTAAGTTGAAGATCGAAGATGTGAATGAAGTTGTACCGAATGTGTGGGATACCTTGGAGCAGCCAAGTGGAAAGTATGATTACATGGTGAAGTACTGTTCCTGAGAGCTACAAGATTCCTATCGAAGGCGTTAAGGAGACGGATGGGGTGGCGAGTTCCCGGAAGACTATCTTTGATGTTAACACAATAAGTTTCCTCTGCTGATTCTGTGCCTAGAGTGGCACCCCTCATCATTATTTCTCCTAGACCAGTTCCATATTCCTCTAACAAGGCTATCCCTTGGAATTATGGAGGTGATGTTTACTATCATGGCGTCAAGAAAGACCCTCTGACCATTGAAGATCTTACCGTTGAGCTACCATTCGACATTGACAACATCAGGATCGAGTAAGGTGACCCGAGCAGGAAGAGTGTCCTCTCAATCCCTCCTCGACAACTGCGACTCCGGCTCGCATTCCGGCTATTCAACCCATTCCCAAGCTAGAGGAAAGAACCGTGACTCATCCACTCGAGACGGAAGTACGAAGGAAGTTACTGAAGACACCTCCAAACGAGAAATGGAGGAAATTATAAAGATCATCAAGAAGAGTGACTACAATGTTGTGGAACAGTTGGGACAGACTCCGTCCAAGATATCCATCCTTCCTGTGTTTTTGTGCTCCGAGGCTCATGCTAACGCCTTGGTGAAGTTTCTAAAGAATGCTCATGTGCCGCAAGACACTACTACCGACCAGTTTGAAGTTTGTATTGCTAGCTTGGCTGCCAACAACGGCCTAGGCTTCTCTGATGCTGATTTGACTCCTGCCGGAAAGAAACACAACAAAGCCTTGTACATCTCTGTTGAATGCAAGGGCATTACATTGTCTCATGTTTTGGTGGATACCGGTTTTGCTCTGAATATCCTACCAAAAAGTGCTTTTGATCGACTTGATATTGAAGGGTTAGTTCTAAAACCCAGTGACATTATTGTGAGAGCTTTTGATGGATCTAAGCGAACAGTACTTGGAGAGCTCATTCTACCTGTCAAAGTCGGTTCCCAGACTTTTCACTCCACTTTCTTTGTCATGGACATCCGTCCAGCTTACTCTTGCTTACTTGGACGCCCTTGGATACATGGGGCGTAGTACCCACCTTGCATCGAAATACCCGGTGAAGGGAAGGTTGTTCTGATTATGTGGTGAAGAGGAATACATGGTCAGTCATCTACAGTCATTCCGATACCTCGAGGTGGAGGGTGAATTCTTTGAGACTCCCTGTCAAGCTTTTGAAACAATACCCAGAGTCATGCCTGTTGACTCTCCTGTCACTCCTGAAGTTACACAAGTTCCGCCCAGAATGGTCTCACTAAAAGATGCTCAGGCTGCTGTTGAACAAGGAGGTAGTGCTATTTGGGGTCAGCTCCCTGACCTTCCTTTCAAATTGACAATCTTGGTTTAGGCTTCACCATCAAGGTCGAAGATGATCGCCACGAACATCTTGGCCAACTTCCTTTCCGCATCGGCTAGAGTGGAATCCATGCTATAGAAGGCGGCAAAGACTTGACATCGACAAGTGGATCTTCCAACTCGGATCATGGGCTCGATAATTGGAAGGCGAGGCGTCATACCAATCTCCTTTAGGCAGGGAGTAATTGCTCTTGTTTTGTTTTGCTTTTGTATTTTCTATGTTTTGAACAATAAACTCTAAAGCCTAGTTCCTTGCAGGGTATCATGGCTCGTTGTGAGGGTTATTATCTCATTTGCATATTTTCATTCAATAAAATTGTTGGACTTTTGCATTCAATTATTGTTTTCTTTCTTTTGCTTTATCACCCTTCAGCTATGTGTTTCTTACACACCCACGTGATACAACTGCGGAATCACTCGAATCTCGTTGATATGACTATGCTATTGCTAAATATGACTTGATAATCCGATCTACCAAGCGAGGCGAAGGTGAGGAAGATTGTGAAGTGCGGAGAATTTGTCGGGGCTACTAAAGAAGATCGAGTTATCTGACCACACGAAGAGCAAGTTGAGGTTGTGAATTTGGGTACTGATGAAGACAAAAAAGAGATCAAGATAGGAGTGGGTCTTGAGAACAGTGTCAAAGAAAGATTGGTTCAGATGCTACGAGACTACATTGAGGTTTTTTCTTGGTCATACGAAGACATGCCAGGGTTGGACATTGATATTGTGGTACAGATTGCTAACAAAGAAGGTTTTCTCGGTGAAGCAGAAGGTTAAATCGCATCGTCTGAGATGTCAGAGAAAATCAAAGCCGAAGTTATGAAACAGTTCAACGCCGGTTTTCGAGTTGTTACTTCTTATCCGCAGTGGGTTGCTAATGTGGTGCCTATACCTAAGAAGGATGGCAAAGTTCAAATGTGTGTGGATTACAGAGATCTGAACAAAGCAAGTCCGAAAGATGATTTTCCACTCCCTCATATTGATGTTCTGGTTGACAACACCGCTCAACATAAGTATTTCTCCTTCATGGATGGTTTCTCCGGTTACAATCAGATCAAAATGGCTCCTGAAGACATGGAGAAGACTACTTTTGTTACGATGGGGTGCTACGCTACAAGGTTATGCCGTTCGGATTTGAAACGCGCCACTTATCGGTGCCATGGTGGCATTATTTCATGACATGATTCATCACGAGATATAGGTCTACGTCGACAACATGATAGCTCGATCATAGACTGAAGAAGAACATCTTGATCATTTGCAGAAACTATTTGACTGATTGAAGAAGTACGGTGAGACTTAATCTAACAAGTGCACCTTTGGTCGGATCCGAAAACTCCTAGGGTTTGTTGTCGATGGAAAAGGTATTGAGGTTGACCCGCTAAGGTTAAAGCTATTCAAGAAATGCGACTCCCTTAGGAAGGAAGTCGAGGTTTCTTAGGCCGTTTGAACTACATTGCGATTCATTGCACATATAAGCTACTTGTGAGCCAATCTTCAAGTTACTAAAGAAAGTGGTAGAATGGAGCGAAGATTGCGGATCGCTTTGACAAAATCAAGGAGTACCTCAGAATCCTCCTATCACGATGCGCTAGAAGGAAGACCTCTCATCATGTACTTGGCGGTGTTAGAGAATTCAATGGGGTGTGTGTTGGGGCAGCGTGGCAGTGCAGTCGAAAAGAGCATGCAATATACTACCTTAGCAAAATTTTACCATTGTGAAACAAGATACTCATGACTCGAGAAAACTTACAGCTTTGGCTTGGGCTGCTTTGACTAAGGCAGTATATGTTGACTCACACTACCTTGTTGATTTCTAAGATGGATCCGATAAAATACATATTTGAAAACCAACTCTCTCGGGAAGAATAGCAAGATGGCAAATGATCTTGGTGAATCGACATCGATACACTTCTCGAGCGTTCAAAGGAAGTGTAGTGGCCGATCATTGGCTCATCGGGCCGTAGATGACTATCGATCTATGCGATTCGAGTTTCGGATGAAGATGTTCTACTAATTCTGATTATGAAGAACCAGGCCCAGACGAAGGACACGAACAAGGATCGATGGACTATGGTCTTTGATGGAGCCTCAGCGCTTGCAATGGCATTGGCGCCATCATTACATCTCTACGGCGGACATCGCCTTTCACATGATTATGTTTGATTGCACTAACAACATGACCGAATACGAAGCGTGCATCATGGGTATTAAAGCTGCTATTGACTTAAGAATCAAATTCTTGCAAGTATAAGGAGACTCAGCTTTAGTGATCAGTCAGATTAAGGGAGAGTGGGATACGAAACATCCAAATCTCATTCCGTATCGAGAGCACGTTCTGAGTTTGATCCCCTACTTCGAAGAGATTACTTTTGATCACATTCCACGAGAAGAGAATCAATTGGAAGACGCATTGGCTACTATGTCGTCTATGTTCAAGGTTAGATGGGACAACTAGGCTCCCCAGATCATCATCGAGAAGTTCGACGAACCAGCGTACTGTTATGAGCTTGATACAGAAGAGAAACCTTTGTACTATGATGTGAAGAGGTATCTTGAGACTCAGGAATATCCATGAGGGCATCATCGTGATATGAAGTTCTTGAGAAGATTTGCATCAAATTCTTCCTCAACAACGACATTTATACAAAGCGCAACCACGACTTGTGCTTACTCCATTGTGTAGACAGAAGGTGGAACATATCATGGAAGAGTTACACGAAGGCGCATTTGGTACCCACTCCAGTGGACATACAATGGCTAAGAAGATTTTGAGAACAGGTTATTATTGGTCCACCATGTAAGCTGATTATAACCGCTATGCTCGATCCTGTCACAAATGCCAGATTTATGCAGACAAAGTGCACGTACCTCCAGTAGCTCTGCATATTCTAACAGCTCCTTGGCCTTTTGACATGATCGGAGAAATCAAGCCCACAGCTTCCAACGGACACCGTTTCATCCTTGTGGCAATTGACTATTTTACCAAGTGGGTAGAAGCAGCCTCGTTCGCATCTGTTACCAAGAATGTTGTGGCTCGATTCATCAAACATAAACTTATCTGTCGGTATGGCACTCCCGAAAGGATTATCACAGATAATGGTTCCAATCTCAAAAATAAGATGATCACTGAGCTCTGCACGCAGTTCAACATCAAACATCACAATTCTTCTCCATATCGGCCTAAGATGAATGGTGTAGTGGAAGCCGCCAACAAGAATATTAAGAAGATTATACAGAAGATGACAGTGACTTACAAAGATTGGCATGAGATGTTACCATTTGCTCTTCATGGTTATCGCTTCTGATCTGAGCGTCAACAAGGGCAACCCCTTCTCTCTTGTATGCGGTATGGAAGCAATCCACCCATCGAGGTTCGATAACCTCAACGAGTCCTCGGGGCCGAGGTGGGTGAAGCGATTGGATCGGACTCGCCTTGACCAGATTAACTTGATTGATGAGAAACGACTCGCATCCATTTTCCATGGACAGATCTATCAAAAGCGAATGATCAGAGCATTTAACAAGAAAGTCAAACACCGAGTTTACCAAGTCGGTGATCTAGTAGTCAAACGCATCATTATTCCACAAGGTGATCCCAGGGGAAAATGGACTCCCACCTATGAGGGACCATTTGTAGTCAAGACAGTATTTTCCGGCGGAGCTATGATACTTAGCACCATGGATGGTGAAGACTTCCACCACACCCTGTGAACAGACATAGTTAAAAAATACTACGCATAAACAAGACCCGCTAGGTCGACGAACCTAGGCAAAAATAAGGGCATCCTGGCGAACCAAAAGGGTTCGGGCAAAAATTAAGGATATATATAAAACATGTACACCCGGAGTCGAAAACACGAAAGGCGGCTTGGACAAAAAGGTATCCGGTGGTGAAAACCGAAAGGCGGTCTAGGAAAAAGTTAGGGATTTAAGCGTACGACTATGTCTCGTCGATCACCTATTTCGGACTCTATCGACATTCAAGACTCAAATGGCGAAAATCAATCCACTCACTTTCTCGAAGGAGATGAGATAGTCGAAATATATGAGTACTAGCATAGTTGGAACTTGAGATTGTTTCCACATAGCTTTTTACCTTTCTTGTGTATAAACTACTTGGCCATACGCCACACTTCCAATAAATACAAGTTATTTCTCTTTACAATTTTCATTGTTGTTGTTTGCATAAAGTCCAATGTTTGCTTTGAATGATTATATGCATCTAACAATAAGAATCAATTCATAAGCATCGAAAAAAGCAGGCAAAGTAATTACTACAGGCTCCAGGAATTAAGATGACGACGAAAGTCACAAATACAGTTCCCCACAGAGCATGATCCCCACAAAGGTGTCGCTCACTACAAACCTTCCCCAGCGGAGTATATGTTAATCCACGAGCAGCGATTCCACTCAACTGAGCAAATTTACATCAGTCTCCAAGAAGTAACACTTCATCCCCAGCCAAGGTATTTATCCCCAGCGGATATCTCTCAACAATTCCCTTTTCCCCAAACAGCCGTATCCAGACTTAAAACTTGGTCAGATAGTGCATCGGTGGAAACCTACATCTTTTGTTCCCCGGTCAGAGAGTACAAGCGGTCTCAGTTCTTGACCGGTCTCAGCAACTATCAAATACTCTCCAGCAAGATCTACACGCAAGATCCCTAACGAATTACCTCCCAGACTCTCCCCAGCAGGGCCTATTTATCTACCGTCCACAACAATATCTAGGACCAAGACTTGGTAAGATAGTGCATCGGAGGAATCAAAGTTTTCTTTCTTCTCAGGGTCTCAATCCTTCCGTCCCCAAACAGAAGTCAGAAATCCTCAAGCAGAACATCCGCATCTTCTTCAAGATGGATATATTTTGAAATACCACAACATCTATCATTCATACATTTCTCATAAAGTCATAATTTATGCATATGTCATTCATACACATCGTCATGCATCATACTTTGCATAAGACTAACAAATATTCTATCAAATTTTCTCTTGTTTTCTCCAAAACAAATGAAAATCACTTTTGTATGCGGTCGGTTAAGACCGAATCAGGACGGGAAAACTATCTGAAAGACCGCCCTAGTTGTCCTCCGACAACTGGTCCAGGATTAAGACCCGAATCCAGACGGGAAAACAATCTGAATGACCGCCCTCGTTGTCCCCCGACAACGGATCCAGATAATACCGAAGGACGGGAAACCTATCGAGCGATCACAAGTTATCCTCCGATATGAGCGGTGGACCAATACCGATGCACAGCGGGGAAGATATCACGCTTTGCCACTACCCCCTCGAGTAATCGGCACGAAGATATATTGAGACTCTCTCTTATCAGCGTGACTCTGAGTCTAGCGTACGACTCAGTTGCCTTGGATGGCATCTTAAGCCCATCTCCGACTACTTGTCAACATTTCTCCGCCTTTAGAATGCTGCATATTTGTTTAAAAAAAACAATACAGACCAATAGCTTCATTCAAAGATGAGCACGAAGTCTGGCGTACGACTCCCTCCGGATGGCATCTTAAGCCCAACTCCCTGCTCCTTTCACATCCAGAACGCCTATCGAGCCTAGCGTACGGCTCACTCCCCAGCATCGATCTTTCCAGATGGCATCTTAAGCCCATCTCTGACGGTCCTCCTATTCAGACGATGTCCTCGAGTCTAGCGTATGACTCATTCCCCAGCACCTCCAAATGGCATCTGTAAGCCCATTCTCGCATCATCAGCCAACAACGAGTGCAAATTTTCAGGTTTACTCGAGTGTTCAATCATCTTCTACCTCTAGGTCACGAAGGCGAACATGTCAATCTAGCCCTTCCGTACAAGAAGATTGAGCAGGGCAACTGTCATACCCCAAAATTTGCCCTCCATCTTCTCAGGATATTTCATGCATCCATACTCAAGGATTCCTCAAGGGTTGATCAGACAAACCTTCTCCTAGACAATCAACCCAAACTAGGGTTTGGCAATTCCTAGATCGGATGGACTTCCAACATCTCAATGGTCATCATGCCCCTCATATGCTTCAAAGACTCTCCATGTCAAGTTTCAAGCCTCATAAGTCAAATTTTCTCAAACAATTGCTCAGATGGTTGAAAATCAGTTGTATTGGACAAAAAGTCAACTGTGGTCAACATACAGTCAAACTTCATGATTTTTGGTCAACATCCTTATTTTGAAGTTACATTCATCATTTGATCAAGGGTTGATCATGATTCATCAAGAAAACTCAAGATTTGCTCAAAAGTCAAACTTTCTAAATTAGGGTTTCTTAGTGAAAAGTCAACCAAACTTTGACTGAGCATAACTTCTTCATACTTTCTCAAAAAAATTTCCACCACCTCTTGTTTTGAAGGAAATTCAATTCTCTACAACTTCATGTCTCACAAGAATGTTCAAAAAATGCTTCATTTGGAAGGTATGGATCAAAATATTACAGGTCCTTTTCAAAGTCAACAAAAAGTCAACATTTTGTTTTGAAGATATATTGAGAATGGAAACTCCAATTGAGATTAAACCAAAGAGGTTGGTTAGAGGACTCTTATAGATTTCTAAAAAGTCCAAGAACACTCAAAAATGTGGAAAATTGAGCAAGATACACTATTCAGAAGTTGGGCATTTTTGGACAATTGCAGAAAAGGAGGTATTGGTCAAAATGCAAAATTTTCCAAATGGGCCTATAATCTTATGATCCAAACTTGTTCATGATATTATTTGTGACCTATTGATGCTTGGCCATGACAATTTTCTATTTTATTAATTTATTTTTGAATTTTAAACCATTTAATTCAAAATTAAATTATATAAAATATGAAAATAAGATATTTTTCAAAAAGGATTGGATTTTAATCAAACTTGAGGTCCAAGATAGCCCATAGAACATGCCAAATTCGTGCTAGCCTTCACATTGAAGAGAAAATCAAATTTTCTCCAAAATTTGATTTTATTTGAAAAATATTCAATGCATTCAAGATCAAATCTTTTTCCTTCTTTTTCCTCTCCTAATACACTCTATAAATAGCCAGCAAGTTGACAAGCAAAGGACACGAAACCCTAGCCCTTACAACAACCCACACTTTGCCAAAATTTTTCAAGAATTGTCAAAATTCGGATTTTGATTTTCAAGCCAATTCAAGCCTTCCTTTGTGTCCACTGGGTTCCCGGAATCGAACCATACCACTCGAGCCGAACACGAAGAACATCAACTCCGATTTGGTATTTTTTCACAAATTCGATTTCATAAATTCATGCATTGCTAATGTTTTTTGTGTGTTTATTTGAACTCAGGATGCATATTAGATCATGTTTGAACCATTACATGTGAGCTTGAACGTAGGAAAACTGGTTTACCATTGTTAGGGCATTTCAAACTGTTCGATCGGTGGCTTGTACAAGCGTTTTTAGAACAACGGATACCACCATTGGATTCGCGAGGTCCGATTTAAAGGGTAGGTGCCCCTTTCCATTTATTCTTCGTATTTCGTGTTTGATTTGAGTAGCGGAAGATGGTGGACCCTAGCTCGTGACTCGAGGCGAGGACGTGAGGAGGATTCGTGGCGTTGGGTGATCGATTCGTCCATTCATAAGTCGATCGGGTCCTTGTTGTGTTTCAAACATAACCATGACACGTTACCACTTATATTCAATTGATTTTATGGTTTCAAACACGGATGTCACTTGTCCCGATGGTTAAGGCGCTATTGTTGAAGATTCCCTCATGGTCACGAGTTCGAGCCATACCGGGACCGTTTTGCTTTTTCTTTTACAAACTTCACATTTTCTATTTTTCATATTTTTCTATTTTCTTAATATTTTCATTCATTTTAATTTAACTTTAAATATTTTTATCATGCATTTAAAAACACCAAAAAATATTTTTTTTCTTTTTGCATTATTTTCAGAAAATGTTTTTTTAATTTATAAAATTAAAAACATTAATTTTGCATGCATATTTAATTTAATGGTTAATTTATCATTTAAATCACTTTTAATTGATTTTTAATTATTAAATCAACTCCAAAAAATCCCAAAAAATTATTTTAGCATATTAATGTTATTTCTTGCATGAAATATTTTTCTCATTCAAAAATTATTATTTTTACTAACATTTTCCTCTTAATCAATATCCTCGTATTTCCCGATTTTTAATCTTTTCACAGGTTATCCCGTTTCGGACGTTTTCTTTTATTGTTTTCTTTTTTTTTTCAATTATGTAATTGCTCATGGGATGTAATAGTTTAATTAGGGTTTTTACTTTTCCGTATTTTAAATTATGTATCTGCCTCAAAGCCATGTAATAGCGTAGGATTTACCTTTCCGCACTTTACATTCCCGCATTTTAATTTCGGCACCTAGAAATTGTTAGTTATTAGGCGTGTATGGCAAGATAAAATTGAACGATAGCTCACTCTAATTTGCAAGATAAAATATCGAATCAACACACTTCTCTCACATGGTGGTCCTCCAAATGGTCAAGTCCTCGGCGTGGGTATTCTAGCGTTGCCTTCAAACAAATCATCATAGTCCCTTGATACAAAGATCATAAGACCCACGATGTCGCCTCCGAATATGATCTTGACCTCGATTGTCCTACGATGATGATAGTCCAAATGTGAGGATACTTCTACAACTAATATGTATGGATAACTATGTTAAAGGCTATTTAAAATAAAAAAGCGACCAATTACGAGTAGGTAATAAGACTTTTAGTTGCTTGCTCTATCAAAATACTTTTCACACCACACACTTTTGTCAAAGTTCAAACTCTTTTCAAAACGAAACATTTCTGAACACTTTGTATACATTCCTACATGAATCATTACAAAGTCAAAGTGAAATGCCTTTTCAAAACATTTATTTCAAACACATAGAAAACAATTTTTAAAGTGATCTAAGGGCAACTAAGAGCCCGTAGATAACTACGGATGGAAAGGGGTGCTAATACCTTCCCTTTTCATAACCTTCTCCCTTACTCAGAATCTAACGAAGGTCTTTTTCTGTACTTTTTACCTTCCCTTAATTGGATAAAAGAAAAGTTGGTGGCGACTCTTGCTATCCGCACATTTGCGATACAAAAACCTACAAAGTTAGTTCACCGTATTACAATAGGGAATTGCTTTGTTAGAAATGTATGGAACAGGACCAGGTAGGCAAATCACCAAAGGAGACCCTGGAACGTTTGAACCATTATATTCTATCTCCATATGCTTGGGTACATTGAAACAGGGGATAATAACGTTTACTTCGGGTTATTCCGAGTTGATATCTGAGACTAAAAGCTCATGCGGAAAATGCCCTACTGTATTCACGTCATAGTCATCTCTGTTTCTGTAGATCTGTATGTCAATAATGTCTAGCAATCGTTGAATGTTTGCTCTTATGGTGGGACATCCTCGAAGATCCTTGAAGCAGATGTTGCAAGCTGCGTAATCGTGTTTAGTGAAAGCGCCCATTGTACTGTATGTATCATGGAGATTTACCAAGTTTCCTCTGATCAGATTCACATCTGTGACAAGGTACCGATCTGTATTTCTTAGTATTAAATTCACTGTATGTCCACTATGACTGGGAAGTGGATTTGCTTGCACGTTTGGATTTGTATTTCTTTGAATGTCTCTCTTTCCTTTTGAGACATGGAGCGGAGTTGATCCCGATCTGGGGCCATATCCAAGTTGAACTTATATTGTTGTACGAAGGCTTTACCTAAGTCATTGAATGTTTGGATATTATTTGTCTAGCCCATGTACCACTTGATGCTTGGTGAGGTCTTGGAAGTAATGGATTAACAATTGGTGATTGTCGTTGTACGTAGACATTTTTCTAGCGTACATCGTAAGATGACTCTGTGGACAGGAATTTCCTTTGTACTTTTCAAAGTCAGGGACTTTGAATTTTGCGGGTATCCTTACGTGAGGAACTAAGCACAGATCATGGGCGTTCTTCCCAAATAATTCCTTTCCACGAATTGTTTTAATCTCAAGCTGCATTTTGAGGAGCTGTTCCTGGAGATTCTCCATCGGGCCACGAGAATTCGTGTTATCGCGGGACTATGGTGAACTTCTTAAATGCATAGTGTGCACTATGGAGTTCGTCATGATCGGTTGAGAAACCGTCATGGTTACTTGGAAGAGTTACTCCACGTTGCGGAGTAAGTGTTGAGTTTTGCAAAGTAGGTACTTCAAGCGTGGTTGTTTGTACTTGAGAAGTCGGTTGACGAAATCCAATGCCGAAATTGAAAGGCATTCGCCATGGATAACCGGCATCTTGAAGGGTGAACTCTGGTTGCAATAGTTGAAGCTGGAGTAGTAGTGTCCTCTGAAATCATTGCTTGATTTTGGCTCAATGTACTTGCGACTTTCTTCATAATGAGTTGACCAAAGTGAGTCTCTCCACCTCTTCTTGCGTGTTGTTCTTGTACTCTGAGCTCAACATTTTCTTGCTCAAATCCTTCCATCACTTTCCTTCTTTGTGAGCGTGTATTGTATGTTCGAGTAAATTTGTGGGCATGGTCGAGAAACTCTAAGGCAACGACAAGCGATCTTTTCCTTTGGAAAAATTCCAAAGATCAAACTCTAGACAATAGACTCAAAATGTAAAGTATGATGCATGATTATGAATGTAAAGAAAGATTTCCAAAGAATTTACGCTAAAGAAATTTCGGCAAATATTTGGATGGAAAACACTTATTTTATTAATTATTGAAAGAAGATTACAACAATTCTATTTTTGAGCATTGCTCACACAAATGGTAAAATAAATGATAAAAAATTACAATCTAAACTAATTAATCGTCCTCGTCGGATGAAGCTCCAAAGGCTTGATGTAGCTTGACTTGAGTTTCCTTCCATAGTGAGCTTTAGTTCGACTTTCTCGACTTTTAGCTATGACTTTCTTCCACTCGTCGGGGCGGATCGTTGGTTGTCATTTCCTCAAGCTTTCTTTTCCTTTCTTTGATGTATCTTTTGATCGCGTTATCTTTCTGGCGAATCTTCTCATCTTTCTCCATGAGCCATTCATCCTGGAAATAAAGCGTCTTTTCATGATCTTTGACTTGCTTCTTGAGCTTCTCATTCTTGAAATCAGTCTTAAGGAACTTGTCTTCCAAAGTTTCTTTCTCAAACCTCATCTTGGCCAAAGCTTCTTGGTATTCTCCCATAGTTTCGACGGGAAAAATTGTTGATTTGGAAGCTGTTGAGAACATAGGTTCTTCATAAGCGTAAGGCATTCAGAATTCCTTTGCTCTTTTCTTTACCCAAGAAGTGTAGATTTCCATGGCTACACAATTCTTTGCTTTCCCTTTTTCTTTCCTTCGGATGTGATGCCAAGCTCTGATCATCCTAGCTTTCAAACCTTGGGAATCCTCTCCCTCATGATAGAAGTAACTCTCTACTGTAAATCCAAGAGGTTTACTAGAGTTTGCGTACCCGAGTTGATGTCTCGCCAAGAATGGGTTGTAGTTGATTCCTCCTTTCGTACCAATGAGAGGTACGTTGGCAAATTCTCCACAGCTCTCAATGATTTCCATCTCATTTATGCAAGGTATACCAATGGATATAAATCGTTTGTAAGAGACATGAGCCTTCTTGACCAATGCCAATCGTCTTTGTTTTCACGGAAGATAGGAGATTTAGGCAAGTGTGATATAATCCATTTAAAGAGCAGTACCTGACACACGATAGTTCCATCTCCTTGGCGATTCCTATGATGAATGGAAATATCACCAAGCAGTGGGAGCAGGTTTCCAATCGAAAGATCCTTATGGCGTTGATATCAACGAAACTTGGGACGTTGGAAACAACACCAATCCATAGATGAGTAAAGCTAAAATAGCTTCAAAGGCTACCATACTACCCGGAGAATTTAAGAGCCTTCTCCATTAGGAACTTTGAAGTTAGTCCTAAGAGTTTTCCTTTGGTAGTTAGGTTTTTGTCTATCTCAGATTTCTTTAAGTGAGTCATTGTTGCAATGAGTGGTGACTTGGGAATGGCTTCCAAACCATTGAAAGGCACCTTATCTGATACTGAGATACCTAGGATGTGTGCATACTCTTCCAAAGTATGCATCAGCGATGTCGGGAAAGTGAAGCGATGATGGATCGTAAAGCGAGCGAAAGTTTTGAGAAGTCCTTCATCAACGTTAGTGTTTAGAATAGTTAAAAGAGTTCCATAGCATTTTCTGAAATCTGAGGGATCTTCTACCCAGGATGCTAACTCTTTTAACTTTCCTATGTCAGGAATTCTAAAACTGTATCTCTTGGTGAATCTTCCTCTGACGTCCATCACTCTAACCTAAAATATTTACAAAGAAAAATCTCTAAATTCTTTGGAAATGGGAAGAGAAATGAAGTTTTGAATGAATGCATGAATGCTACAAACATGATTAGTAGTTATACACACGGTCAGCGTTGAAGTCACGAGCATGAGGCCAGCGATAAGAATCAAGCGTGGGTAAGTTCTAAGGGCTTATTCATACGTGAAGCGGGTTCTCGATGTCTGAGCTCAACACTTCTCTTTGAAATATTATCGGATTTGTTGAATACTCGAAGTCAATAATATTTTCAAGAAAACCTCGCTGATCGTAGTCTCGCATGACAATTATTCTAGGCTTACATAGAATAATTTACGCACTACATCCTAAATGGCGGGATGGGTTATGTGTTCTCTGACCACTCGACCAAGTTCTCTTGAAAGCAAAATGTCTTCGCAAATACTTGCTAAACACAAATACCCCCAAACAACCTCCACGAGAGAGGATCTCAAATTAACTCGTAAGTCTTGAGACTTCTCACAAGTTAATAGGACTATACCCCACTAGATCTTAAAATGTTTCTTAAATCCGGGTTAGGATTTCTTTCCATCGGATGAAATCGCGAAAACCCCTTTTTTCTTTTGAAAACAAAAAAGCTTGGTGCTCTTGTCTGAGTCACATTTTTTTCAAAATTCAGTACTCCCCAGTGAGTCGCCATTTTCTGTTCGCGTTAAAGGTGGCTAGGGAATCGAATCTGAATTGAATCTACGGCTCGAAACGATTTACTCTTTTGATTTGTTTATAAAGATGCATGAGCATCAAGCTTTATTATTTTCAACACAAGAAAATGATTATGAAAAGGGAAAAAATACCCTCGATTGATATGATATGCATTACGACTAGCGCAAACTAGGCGTAGCGCATTGGGAGATTCGGGTAAGGGGTTTGTTATATAAAGGGAATAGATGGAGCACCTAAATATATATAGTTATCTATAGCTTTATATATGAATATGTTTGATATGTTTGTGTGTTTTAATTGTTATTTCTATGATTGGGAAAGTTTCTCCTTTGGGATTTTAAGAAGGATAGATTATGTGGGATCCTAGGTTTTGTTATTATTATGCTCACAAAGATCATTGGGATCTTCTGCGTACATATCCCTTAATGGGAATCAGAGCATTTGTAGCTCGGATCTAAAGGGATCTATGGTTTGTTTGGTCTGAGGGAGAAAGAAATTTGCTCGCCAGGATGAGACCTTGTGCCTACGTATTCTCAAAGGATGTTGAGAAAGTCAGAGCAATCGTAGTTCCCACTTATGCTAGTGGAAGCAATAGGATGTTAGTAAGAGACACAGACAAATGTCATCTTAATGAAAAAATGTATCTAATCTATTTCATCACATACATTTTGAAAGGTTTGATTGATTGAAATCTTTCATCGTAAGTTATAGGTGTTTTGCTTGAGTGTACAAGCGTTACCACTTACATGTTTAAGAAAGATGTTTGAAAAATGATTGAATCTTTTAATTGTAAGCATTGGGTGTTTTGCTTGAGTGTACAAGCGTTACCACTTACGATTAAGAGATGTTTTTGTTTGAAAAGAGTTTGAAAAGTTTTTTGATTGTATGTGATGTGATAGATGAGATACTTCTTCCATAGAGATGATAAATGTCTAAATCACGAGGAGAAATTGATTGGATTTAAAGGATGCTTTTAATAAGCCCATGGTCCTTGTATTGTAAGCCCAAGAGGAGGAATTCCGAGGGTCATCGAGGGTCATCGAGGGTCCTTGTATGAAGCTCAAGAGGAAGCTATAGGGTATGGCTGGCTTTGGCTTTAAAGGGATTTCATAGAAACCATCCTTTTGGAATTAAGAGCAATTTCAGGAAATTATACTCATGGTTCTATCCTAACGCGGGTGATTCTTTGTATTGGAAGCCCAATAGGAGGCAAGAGATTTCTGTCTCTTTCATTGTATGATTCCCAAGAAGGCTAAACTCTGAGGAGTTCTTTTGAGCGAAGCCCAAGAGGTGACTCAGCGAAGTGTTGTCTTATATGAAGCCTAAGCGGAGGCTAAACTTAGATTAATGAGTTTTCTTATATGAAGCCTAAGAGGAGGCTGAACTCGGATGAAATGAGTTACCTTGTACAAAGCCCAAGAGGAGGCTAAAGCTGTGGAACCTATTGGTTAGACTAGTTGTTATGTTATAACTAGGCAGTTGTATAAACAAGTGTGTGTGATATGTATTCACAGGAGTTTATGAAGGAAATATAAACAATGCATGATGTTTATTTACAAGAGTTTATGAAGGAAATATAAACAAGTGTATGTGAAGCGAGCGTTTAAAGCAGCGTACTTGATTATTTACAAGTTTGGATGTGTACAAGAAAGTAAATATGTACGAGCAGTATTTATGCGCGGAGATGTGGATGTACATAGGAGGTTGGGACTTACACGTAAGGGTGGCCCATTGGTTTAAAAGCGTTTCACGGAATAATGCTCCTTTCAATACCAATGGTATTCGATTATATACAATTGAAATAAAAACAAGCGATCGAAGTTTATGCATATTTTACAAAAGGCGTCATGTATATGTACAGATAAAAATTGGTATGTATATGAAAAGAATTTGATATGTACAAAGAAATATGTATGTACATAAATAATGTTGGGACTTACACCGTAAGGGAGGCCCATGATCGGTTAAGAAATTCGAAGAAAAACGAATTCGGTTTTATCGTCAAATCGGATCGATCATGGAAAAAGATGTAAGTTTGATGAAAAGTTTTGAAAAATGATCTTGAAAGTGTTTTTGAAAAGTGAAATATACTTATGAGAATTTTTGAAAAGAATCGGGCTTCGAAAGTTTGAAAAAATCACCTTTAAAGGTGCTTTGAAAAAGTACTCAAAAGTACAATTTTCGGATCGATAAAAATATAATCGGATGAAAGTTTTTCTGAAAATTTTTAACACTATTTCAAAATAGATACATTAATTGACAAGTGTACAAAAAATCACCTCAAAATGAGGAGTTTTGATGGGGTTTTGGAAAAGTCAAAGTTTGTAAAAAAAATATGAAAAATTACAAAGTTTGGTAAAAAAAGGTCCCAAGGCTACTCGAACCCGGGGCAAGGTATAAATGACTTAAGAGTGAGTTGGCAACCGCTGGGGAGGCAATACATCCGTGTATTGAAATCAAACAATGAAATTATATTTTAAAACGGATTTTTTGAATTTGAAAAAACGCGCGCAGCTTCTTCTTTCTCCTCCAATCTTCAATCAATCCTAAAATCCTCATTTCTTGATGAAATTGAATGATGTAAACATCAAACTTGATCGTTTCAAGCCCAGGAACACGATGATGTCCTTTAATTTCATTTATTTTAAGCCTAACATGATTGAATTTCTCAAGAACACGAAGAACCCTAAAACTGAAAATCTTAATTGAAATCGTGTATGGTGAATGATTTTATCAATTGATTGAGGGTTATTGATCGTTGATGGTGCAGAAACAAAATGGCCAAGAGTTTTTTTTGGAATCAAAGAATCACGAGTTTGAAGTTTGTGTTCTTACATTCAAGCGAGATCAGCGCTTTAGAGTGTTTCGGTTGTGATTTGATGATCCTATAGCACCAATGGCTCTTATGGAAGGTGTGAGGATGGTCTGCACATCATGAATTTGCCTGGATTAATCTGACCAAGTCGACCTGCAGTTTGCTCAAAGTGAAACTTGAATTCGTGGTTAATGGAGTTACAGATCAAAGATGATGGTTTGGATCATTCATATGAAGCATATTGATGATGTTTGGATGATCAAAACATAACTACTCGAGCGAACTATAAGTTTGAAGTTTAAGGCAGTTTTGGCAAATTTGAAACATGAAATGCAAAATCTGATTTTTAGCTTTGCTTGTGTTGATTTTAAGTTTCAAACAAGTTCTATATTGATATTAAAACATGTTAGACACCAAATTTCTCCTGGTTTTTCACAAGTTTTCAAAAATGCAAGATTTCTCAAATTACACTATGTTTCTTGAATTTTAAGAAAGAAGAGAGAAAGCATGATCTTGCATAGCTTTGGTGTGGTTTGAATTGGCCAACATGACCTCTATTTATAGGTCACAAGTTCTGAAAAATAAGTGAAGGGAAATGGCTTTGGTATTTACAAGTTGCCTTAGAGGGCAAGGAAGTCATTTTTGCATTAAATGCAAAAGGAAGCTTCCTTTAACCATGGTTAATTTTTCAACTTGATCTTATCCCATCATAATTACTCTCCATCTGATTTTTTATCAGCTCTAACTCTCTTTGCAAGGTGGCATGGCTTCTAGAAGAAGAAACTCAAAAATGACCTATAATCTTGAACTTTGTACTTCAAAATCAAGGATTTTGGAGCTCTATGTTTCAAAATCAAAAGTATAGCTAGACTCCATGGATTTGAGAGTTATTGGACATTTTGGAAAGCTTGTTTCAAGGGCTACAACTTTCATGTTTTGAGTTTTTTCCAATTCAAAGTGGAACTATGTGAAAAATGCCATGAAGTTTGGAAAAAGTATGAAATTTTAACACTTGAAAAATTTTCTAAGTGTTGAAAATTTTGACTTTTTGTTGACTTTTCTAATTTTCTTGATTTTTTATAATCATGATGGATCATTTGAAGTATTTTGATGTTGGAAAAAGTTTTGTCTTGAAAAAGTTGACCAAAAGTCAAAGTTTGACTTTTCAGTGCAGATGAAATTTCATCAGATGATTCAGAAATTGACTGATGAATTCTGTGAACTTCTGTGATGTTTTGAATCCAAAAATTAGGTCAACATGTTGTATCTAAGATATGAAGATCAATCTCTAATAAAAAAAGTCATTCATTGATCAGAAAATCAGAGATTACTCATCCTCGATGAAAACCCTAATTGGTCGATCCTTGATAGATCATGAGGAAAAATTTGACATCTGAAGATCAGAGGTTGATGATTTAATCAAGATAGATCAAATGAAGTGAATAAAACTCAAACCCTAATTGGTTGCCTCTTGAATCAGATGAAAAATCTATAAAACCCTAATTTTGACCTATGGAAGCTACACCCGATTAATTCTGTTCTGAACTGTTAGTGATGCAGTGATGCAAATGTAAGGTGGTATATTAGGTCAAAAATTGGGGTATGACACAGTGGAGGTGATGATACGGATGAAGGGAAGGGTATGGAGGCAGCGAGCAGGTTCTGCGAGACAAAAGGGAGGCTGCGTTTTTTTTATTATAATTCTTGGTTTTTTGTCGCCTCCTACTGTTCCGGTTTTTCTTTTTCAATTGGCCTCTCCTTAATACAAAGAAAAGTAGCATATATATCCAAAAAAAATAGGGTTTAAGTTATTTTAAAAAATGCCTAAAATGCCCTCATAATTAAATGGGCCACAAAATTGGGTTACTTAAAATTTAATAAGCCCAAACATATTTTTGTTTGATTTTTTTTGAGATAAAAATTGGACATCTAAAATTGTCAAAAATGATAAAAGTTCGGACAATAAATTATCCGAAAAAATAGTATGAGCATATTAAAATAAACTACGAATTTTGTAAATTAAAGAAAAATTATTGAAATGGTTAAAATCGAAATAAAATGATGATAAAGAATACCCGACTTTTTTTAAAAAACATACAGTTAAAAACGAGTCTTCAAACTTTATCGAAAAATTACGGCGAGCACATTTTCATGATCTACGCGACACGTAGATTCATAAAGCAGTGAGTAAAAGATGAAAACCTGAAATATTTTCCCCGCTAATTTTCGCCCAGTGTCGAATCGTTTTTAACAGTCTGTTTACAAAACCGAAATATTGCTATCATCGACATATAAATAATTTAGAACAATGCAAAAAATAGACAGAGAAGTAAAAATAAATGAAATAAAATAACGGGTATTTTACAATTATAAAACGATGCAAATATCGATTTAAACTGACTTTTGATCAGTTTAAATACGACGAAATGATGCACATGCCATGCGTGAATGACTATTTTTTTTAATATAAATACAATGCAAATAGAAAAATAGCAGGGTAAAATTTGGGGTACAACAGTTGCCCCTATTTAAATGTCTTCAACCAAATGATATGAAGATGATCAAACTTCATATTATCGCAGTGGGAGATAATTAAATATCAAAAACCCAAAATTTTGCCTTGAGATGCAATGAGTATGTTGTGACATATGAGGAGAATGCGATGAATGCAATATATTTTTTATATATATTTTTTTTTGACATATTTTTTTTTAATGATATATGATGTGAGACAGACTCTATGGTAATTTACGGTAATTATTGGAAGACTTTGAAACTAGAAATTTGTGGTATATTGAGTGATACAACATAGAAGACACGCTGGAACACCAAGATATTTCTGGACATCTGTCAGAGCGACAAAGAATAACCAGTAATTCTTGAAAAAAGAGGTAAAACTTGAGAAGTCCAGCAGTGACATCCAAGAATGAATCAGTTGGAAAAGGACTCGATATCTAATAACGACTTCAAATAAAGAGAGAAAGACATAACATACAATGATGGCTTTGGATGAAAAAGGACTCGATATCCAACAATGGCATTAGATGAAAGGAGAAGCTTTCTGGAAAAGACAATCAGATTTTAAACAGATCTGAAGCTACACCAGAGAAATAAATTGGTAAAGACAATTAGATTTTAAACAGATCTGAAGCTACATCAGGGAAATAAACTGGAAAAGATAATCGTTTTAAGCAGATCGAAGCTACATCGAAATAAAGCGGAAAGACAATCGATTTTAAACAGATCGAAGCTACATCAGGGAAATAAATTGGAAAAGACAATCAGACTTTAAACAGATCTGAAGCTACATCAGGGAAATAAGCTGGAAAAGACAATCGGATTTTAAACAGATCTGAAGCTACATCAGAGAAATAAACTAGAAAAGACAATCAGATTTTAAGCGGATGCGAAGCTACATCGAGAGAAATAAGCGGAAAAGACAATCAGATTTTAAGCGGATCGAAGCTACATCGGAGAAATAAGCGGAAAAGACAATCAGATTTTAAACAGATCTGAAACTACGTCAGAGAAATAAATTGGAAAAGACTATCAGATTTTAAACAGATCTGAAGCTACGTCAGAGAAATAAACTGGAAAAGACAATCAGATTTTAAACAGATCTGAAGCTACATCAGAGAAATGTTTTGGTAGGTACCAAGTAAGTTGGATTTTGACTGCAAGGTAAGACATTGACTGCAACAAGACCTCGGGAAATGTAAGTGAGGATAAAACACTCTTGCTATGCATGATATATGAATTTTGTGATGCATGATATATGAATGATCTATGCATGTAGTATGTAATGCAGATGTTAATGACAACGGAGATTGACTCTTTTGTGGAGGTAAGATGGGAACTCTGATTCCTCAACACAGAGAACACTGCCAACTCTGCTTAAAAATAATACGTCTTGAGAAACACTTCTAACACACTTGTGAATTGTATTGAAATGATGATCCTTGGAGGAAGGACTGTAGAGTTGCTTGGGGACTGCCCCGGATTAGCCGATTGTTGAAGATAAACTGATCATGGCTTCAGTTCTTGAAAATAACTAAGGGAGAGGAGTGCCCCGGTATAAGTCTTGAAAAAGATCTTCTGATTAAAATAATTCTGATAATGACTTGCTCTGAGCAACAACTCTTGAATTGATTTACAACAGGATCCGAAAGATACTTGCCCCTGATTAGGATCACTGACCAAGTTTCCTAACAGTTTGGACTTCCTTGATGGGGAAAACTTGTTTGCAAGCAAAAATTGTTTATTCAAACATGGTAAATTTAATACAAAGTTCATTCAAAAATTTTGAAATAAAAATCATTTTGAGATGATGTAATTGTTGTATAGAAAATGGATCACTGGTTAAAACATAGTGGTTTAAAAGATTTAAAAGTGAAAGAGAAAACAACGGTATGGATATACAAAGACAATTGATTTGCAAAAGATCTTAGGAGTCATATTACGCAACCTTGTTGTAGTATGCTTTCAAAACATGGCTTCAATTAGGTCTTTTGAGGGTTATAGCGTGGTCTGGTTCACGGTTTAAGAAACAAAAGATAAAGGCTCAAAATTTATTTGTACCCAACCCAATCTTCGTGATGTTCTTCAGTCCTACGCTCGGTTAACTCAGATTGTGCATTTAAGTTTCAATAGATTTTGAACTTGTACACTGATAGTGATGATGGCTTAGAAGTTGACAGATATTCTTGAGATTGCAGTCACTTCTTCTTTTTTTGCAACATTTTGCTGTTTGAGGACTTTGGTCAACTCTTGTTTTGAATTTTGTCATCCCTAACTTTTGGCTAAACCGTTCCATTTAAGATTACGGTCAGCGGGATGCCCCAATTGTTTTACCTAAGTTGCCTTTTAGTTTTAACTTAGCGGCTTTTTCTTTTGATATATATTTTTTGGAAACACAGTGACTGCTTGACTTACATGATTACGGGGAACCATCATCATCATCACTTTTTAACTTGGATGACATCTTTGACACTTCTTTGATGTGTGTGAAGGAAAGCTGATCGAATACAACCTTTATTGAAAGGCGTCTTGAATGAATGCACATCCGAATTAAACTGAGAATTACCCTGCCCTAGCTTAAAATTGCGAGGTTTTTTCATATAGAAAGAAACTCCAACTTCTAGGCTCGAAGGGGTTGACAAAGGTTTAACTTCCTTATATCTCCAGTGTTTGGGAATTGAAACAATGCCTGTATATCATCAGCAAAGTTTTATTTGAAAGCATACCAACAGCAATTATGGGTATCTCGTTGTCATCATCCTCCCTCCAATCTTTGCAAAAGCAATAGCTCGGTAAAGAAATTAAACAGGGAAAGTATATATATTTTTTAAAAGAAAGCAGTAAATAAAAATTATTTGAATCAAAAACAGTGCAATGCTCATTTCATTAAAATTAACATGAAATTACAAACAAGATTTGAAAGCACTAGTTTAACATAAACAAGGGAAAATGCAAACAGAAAGAAACATGGCCTAGTGACTAATCAGTTACAAGGATGAGCTATCTTATCTGAAACACTGGCTTTAGGAAGTAACTTGAGATATTCTGACCCGTCAGCTGGTTGATCTCATCTCTTAAAAACTCTTGGTCTCGTTGAAGTTGTTCCATAGTTTTCTGAACCATGCTTCAAATCCAAGGTGTTGAGGAATCAGTTTGACAGCAGACAATAAACTAAAGATGGAGACAGACGAAATGAGTTTTTCGACAACTTGAATGTATGCATGAAATATACAGATGAATGCAATGAAATGTAATATCATCAATGAAAAATATGTGATGAAATGCAATACCACATATATAAATGGAATGCAACATAATAACGATATGAGTCCACAGGCGTGAAGCAGGATGATCACAGTGTCGAACAACTTATTCAGGTGGGATCCTATGATAGGATGGCTTTAAGTTTTCTACCCAAATTCCCCATGGGATGGTTCTAAGGTTTTCTGCTAAGTGTTCCTCGGAGTCTCAGATCCCCTTTTAACAAACACTATTATCACGCGAGAGGCCTACATGGTGATAGTATTTGGAAAAGTATACCCCAAGAAACGGCTCTTAACGGGATACTCAAAATCTTTTGAGCGGTCGGTCCAGGTTTGGATATCTTAAACAAACTTAGAGTTATAGGTCATTTGTCTAGAAATTGAAGTCCTGCACTATCATGCGGGTCAACAACCTCCTTAAAATAACCAACTCTAAGCCGAAGTCTTTGCTTCGGTCCACAAGACATTGGAGTCAGGGGGACCTAGGCTACGCAACCCCTCTATCCTAAAAAGGTGACCTAGAAGCCTGGGTAGTGGGCTTATCTATGCATCAATAATCCCATCAAGAATTCCCACACAATAAATATATACACATGATAATAAATAAAGCATAGGGGGAATAAATGATTGAAACATAAACATAAAATAAAGTACAAAGAAGAAAGTAAAATAAAATGATAAACACACAACCACACACAATGAACTGAACTAGGGTTAACTCGCTTGAGAAAACGTTCCCCAGTGAAGTCGCCAACTGAAGCAACTCGTTTTTTTACAAAAAATCATTTAATTTTCAAAAAAACAATGAAATCGCCACCTAATTTTATTTGTTCTAAAAGAAGAACGGGAAAATATAGATAAAACCCACGAGAGAAAATGATAAGACGGTCTACGAGATTAAGAGTTGCAAGGTTCGGGAGTTGGTTATGTAAGGGGAAGGTATTAGCACCCGTCACATCCATCATACTCGATGGTACCCATTTAGTTCAAAATGTGGTTGTGTGTTAGTGTGAAAATTTTACGATCTTCTAAGTTTGAAATGAGAAAGAAAGGGAGAAGAAATGTTTTTATTATTTTTGCTCGCCTTTAGTCGTAAGACTTAGTGCCTACGTACTCCCTCGTGCAATGGGAAAGTCAGAGCGCCGTAGTTCGGCTAGAAAATGTTTGTTTGTTGATTGATTTTAAGTGAAAAGACAAGTCGTCATTTTTAAATGAGAGGACTCGTCTAACATCCACAACGTGTGATAAAGAATAAAGGACTACGCACCGTAATGAGGGAGGGTTTGAGAACACCTCTAGTACTCAAGTGGAGAAGTCGAAAACCTTGGGAATAGAGGAAGAAGCATCTCAATTATAAATGAATCATGTCTAATCTTGAAAAGGCTTAAAGGTAAAGGTGCTTGGACGCACAAAAGAAGTTTGAGTGAGTTAAGATTGATTTTAAGTTGTGGATGACAAGTATCGAAACATTAGGCTATCATCTAACGATTCAAATACTCGAAATTGGTGAGTGAGCTCGACCAATCATCTCTCATCAAAATCTTTATTATGAAAAGGGTGAGGTGAAGCAAAGTTCACATTTATTAAGTGTATGGAATAAAAGTATTTAAGTCATTACGCTATCATCTAATGGCCCAAATACTTTAAATTTAATTAAATCGTCGGGCTATCATCCAACAATTTAATTAAATGCCGTAACACTATATTTCTTGTTTTAGAACATGGACAGAAGTTTTTAGTTTATTAGGCTACCATCTAACAAACTAGAAACTTCAATTCATTTAAATCGTTAGGCTAACATCTAACAATTAAAACAAATCTCATCCAAGTATTTTTATGAAAAACATTTTGAAAACAACTCGACGTTGGATCGAGGTTTGAGAAGAAGACTCGACGTTGGATCGAGTTTTATTGAAAGTGTTTTAATTTATTTGGTGAATGGAGAAAGAATACATTATGATCAATGTGCGGGAGATGGAAGAGGATCGACATAATTGTAAATAACAAATAAAAATCGACAAAGCCTATACAAGGTGGCCAACCTAAGTATAAAACAAATAAATTACATGTGTACTAGCAAAGTGGGCTAGTCTACTATAACGACTAATTGGAACAATTAATCGAAATAGGCTCACTGTAAGAAGGCCCAGGATCAAGCGTACATGTGTGGTCATCGCGACGCTTCTAAGGTTTGTCGACTTACGGGTTTAAAAATGATTTACAATTATCAGTTTAAAAATGATATATTTTTTTTGGTTTTGTGTAAGTGACAGTTAAATTAAAATAAAATAAATGTGCACTAGATAATTATTACAAGAATTGTTTTTTGGGAGAGGGATACATGAATTATAAATGGGATTAAACGGTAAAATAAAATAGAAAGCGGTAAATTAATTACAACGCAACAAGGATTGGGATACATTTTTTCCGAATGGGGATAAATTGAAATTAAAGAGGAAACGGTAAATTTAAAAGTATACAAACAGAAATTAAATACGGTGAAACTTAAATATCTATTATTGCATTTTATTTTATTAATTAGAATAGATTATATGAACTAAATCTAAGAAATCGGTATACGAAGAAGATTACGGTAATGTAATTCGAACTTATTTATTAATGAATAGATAAAGTATAATAATAAATGTAATATGTATATAGTATATATTTACAATACTAAATATAAGAAATAAAAATAATATGTATAAATATATTTACATTATAAAATATAAAATAAAATAAAAATGCAAGTATATTGTATGTACATTATTAAATATTAAATACTAATATGAATATCAAAATGCTAATGAGAGAGTATAGATGTGAATTGAAAATGAATGCTTTTGACCGATTCCTTGGATATCTTCACAAGTAGCAAATATATTAGTAGCATGAGTGGGATAAAATAAAATGAAATTACAATAAATCGGAAAACAGTTAGTAAACAAAGAAATAAAATCAAAATGAAATTAACATGAACTATGTACATGTATAAACAATTATAATTGAAACATGGAAAAATGAATTTGAACCAACAATAAACATTAAATTGGGCAGCCACCAAACAAGCGATTTTACTCAAGGTGAAAATGATTGTTCTTGCTTGAATTCATATACTAAATAAATAATATGCTTCCCCATAGTTTCTAGATTATATTTACACGCATTTAAGCGGTTAATCAATAAACCATCATCTAAACTATACAAACATCGCTTTACTCAAAATTCCAATTGAAATTAAAGCGTGGATAATACAATAATGTGGCATTGGCACCGATAGTTTCTCATTCATATCTCACGAAGTAAAGCGTGTCAATATTGAACCCTCATCAAAACTAAGCATAGATACCATTCAATCACAAACTTCAATCGAATTAAAATAAGAACTACATAGTAAACACGGTGTCCCAATAGTTTCACGGTTAGATTTGCACGCGATAAACGCGGTATTATCATTAAACCGTCATTGAAACTAATCTTGGATACTATTCAAAGACAAACTACAATCGAAATTAAAATGAAAACAAGATAATATAACGGTTTCTCGGTCAAATCGTGCAGTAAGCGACATCAATATCAAACCTTCATCGAAACTACACGAGTATTGTTTCACTCACAATTCCAAATGAAATGAAAGTAGCATAATAATACGGCATCCAAACGGTTTCTCAACTAGATTTACACGCGAATTAACACGGCATCATCATTTAGCCTTCATCGAAACACTTTGAATTTAAGCTTAAATTGTATTAAAATCTAAATCAAACAAAATGAATAAAGCAATGATAGAAAACAATCGGTTTCCCCGCAAAGTTTCTTGGTTGGATTCCACGCAAATACACGCGGAAACAACAAACCTTCATCGAAACTGACCACGGACAGCAACATATCATTATCGAAAATAAGGTATAAAACAAAGTTATAATACATGATTTTCTCATAGATTTTAGCAGAATAACAACTTAGATGCTTGGATTTAACATAAATAGCATAGAGTTTAACGCAAAACAAAAGCATAACAGAACATTACGAACCAAAAACCTCAGAGTATCACATGGTTCACTGCAGATCACATAGTTATCACATGACTTTTAGGGAAGATTCAAACTCAAAACCAACATAACGTTTTTTGTACGTAAATTATGATAACAGGTCTCAATATCAGATTTACACCAGTCCCAATAGATTCAGATTAGAAAGTGAAGTGGACTGACCTTATCAAATTGAAACTGTTAAAAGGGAAATAGTGGCAGGGTTGTATTGATCTTGAGCAGAAACAGAAAGGATGAATGGGGTATGGTGCTGGTTGTAGAAGGAAACGGCGTCGATGGAGGGAACCGAGAGTGAACGAAGGCAGAAGGATATTGTTGCGGTGGGTCTGTTGAAAATGAAAACGAAGGTTGGGTTGTTGGCCATGAGTTACGGGGTGATACGGTGAGACAGAGATAAGGGAAGGTGGATGGAAGAGTAAATAGAGGCGAGGGTTCTGTTTGGTAAATAGAAACAGCGGGATGGAGATTGGACGGAGGAGGTTTGGAATGGAAGAAGGAGGAGTTGAAGGTTGCATACAGAGGGAGTTTGGGGTCGCGGCGGTGAGAGTTGCGGCTGTCAGCCTTACGGAGGAACGGAGACGGAACAAGAGATTGTGGGTTGCTGAAGGAAACTGATGTTGTTTAGAACGGAGGTTGGTGGTAACGAGGGTTTTGGAGAACAGAAGGTTGAAGGGCGGATGTCACGGTGAAGGAGTAAGGCCGTGTGGCTGTTGGTTTGATGGCAAAGGGGGTAACAACAGAAGCAGTGACGGTGGGTTAGCAGGGAGGATGATGGAGTGAAGGAAGTGAAATGGAAGAGGAAGTAACGATTGAGGAAAAAAAAGATGGATGAGGTTGAGGGTTATGTGGTTACGGTGACTGGAGATTAAAGGTAAGGGAATGGAGATACGGCGTGTGAGAGAGGAAACACGGAGGGACAGAGGGTTTGTTCCGGATGGGAGTGAAGATGATGATGGAGAATTTGGTTTGGGTGTATTACAGGGTGATGATAGGATGAAGGAAGGGTATGGAGCGTGCGAGTTCTGAGACAAGAGGAACTGCGTTTTTATAATTCTTGGTTTTTTGTCGCCTCCTACTGTTCCGGTTTTTCTTTTTCAATTGGCCTCTCCTTAATACAAAGACAAGTAGCATATATATATCCAAAAAAATAGGGTTTAAGTTATTTTAAAAAATGCCTAAAATTCCCTCATAATTAAATGGGCCACAAAATTGGGTTACTTAAAATTTAATAAGCCCAAACATATTTTTGTTTGATTTTTTTTGAGATAAAAATTGGACATCTAAAATTGTCAAAAATGATAAAAGTTCGGACAATAAATTATCCGAAAAAATAGTATGAGCATATTAAAATAAACTACGAATTTTGTAAATTAAAGAAAAATTATTGAAATGGTTAAAATCGAAATAAAATGATGATAAAGAATACCCGACTTTTTTTAAAAAACTTACAGTTAAAAACGAGTCTTCAAACTTTATCGAAAAATTACGGAGAGCACATTTTCATGATCTACGCGACACGTAGATTCATAAAGCAGTGAGTAAAAGATGAAAACTTGAAATATTTTCCCCGCTAATTTTCGCACAGTGTCGAATCTCTTTTAACAGTCTGTTTACAAAACCGAAATATTGATATCATCGACATATAAATAATTTAGAACAATGCAAAAAACAGACAAAGAAGTAAAAATAAATGAAATAAAATAACGGGTATTTTACAATTATAAAACGATGCAAATATCGATTTAAACTGACTTTTGATCAGTTTAAATACGACAAAATGATGCACATGCCATGAGTGAATGACTGTTTTTTTTAAAAATATAAATACAATGCAAATAGAAAAATAGCAGGGTAAAATTTGGGGTGCAACAGTTACATCTGATATACTGTAGTTTGAAGGCCCGAATCCAGTTGGGTGTAGCTTATAAAATAAGGACTTGTAACCTAGTTTAGTGAGCTAACCGAAATTAGTAAGGATGTAATCATTAGGGATAGATGTAGTGAACCACCGGACTTGTGGAATGCTCACCATACTCCTCTAAATCTTTTGGTAAGAGGCAGTATGTATTGTTCTTGGAGGAAGCTGTGAAGCAACTCTAAGGTGTGTTCTAAGTTTGAAGCAAACTGCGTTAAAACTTAGTTAGGCTTAATTAGAAGTGTTTCTTCTATATTTTGTTATTATTTATCACTGTGTGTGATTGTGTGGGAGTGAGTGGGGTCTCATATCTAAGAGGTTCTTAGGTAGAAATTGCATTGGGTAGTGATTAAGTGAGGAGCTATAAACGTGGGAGTTTAGCTCTGAATTGATACTGCTGATAGTGGATTTTATCCCATGCTTGGTAGCCTCTAGATGTAGATGTGTTACACCGAATTACATAAACAATTTTCTTGTGTTTTTTATGTTTTATGTACTAGTTTACCATACATGTGTGTTTATGTCAGACCAGATGTCTCGACATCCTTACGAGACATATGTGTGTTCTATATTAGAATTTCACATGGTTTATGACCTTCAGTGTATTATGATCTTGCTAAAATATTTCTTTGTTAAAATTCATAATAATATTCATAAGAAAATTTGTAAATGTAATATAAATGTAAATTTCATACCTCTCCATCCCATATATGTCTAGCCACATGGGTGGGATAAAGAGGGAGCAGAGATAAGTCAGAAGGTCCCCCTCCAAAGACCTGAGGGGCCTGGGTTGCCGCCGCTTCCTCCGTTGCCTCTAGTATCTCTGGTGCCTCGGGTGGCACCGATGCCTCCATTATCTCGGATGTCACTGATGCCTCGGGTGGCACCGGTACCTCAGGTGTTGGGGATGTAGCATCAGGTCTCACCTCAGATGGTTGCTCCTGTGTACCAAATGAGGATCCCGTCTCAAAAATCCTAGGTGGTGAGGATGTATATCTGCGGTAGGATGGACGCAACTAAGGATGGTATGGAGAATATAGTATGATATAGGACGAAGATGTAGAAGGAGTAGCATCAAATCCAGAAGAATGTGCATCTAGCATAGCCTGTACAGATGTCGAAGGTGAATATGTCAAATGAGGATGAGTTTCCCGACTTCTCTCTCTCTCCATACAGAAGCATGACATGCAACCCTCCCGTGCCTCAAACGTGACGGTCTGTCATCCATGTCTCCTGTAGAAGTAAGAAAGAAACGTTAGCATATGGCTTAAAGTGGAAAACATGGAAAAAATGCAAACAGAAACCGGAAGTATAGTTCCGGTTTTGTTCTTCCCCAAAACTGGAAGTAAACTTCCGGTTTCTTCTGTGAAAACAAAACTACGCGGGTGGGTGTCCCAAAACCCCAAATGTTTAAAAAATGCATTGATCGTCAAATAAAGTTTACAAATTGTGTTCTAATAACTGCTAATGATATAAACTACATAAAACAACACATTGAAAATCCTATTTCACTATTTTCAATAGAAATTACATAAACTCTAAAAATATCTTAAATCACTTACTTGATTGATTGGTAGTGGTTGTTAATTGTTTGATTCCGTTAGCTGTTATATTTATTCAATGCTTGATGATTTGTGTTGATTGTTTGAGAAAAAAATTGATTTTGAGAGAAGGGTTGAAAAGGAGAGTTTGAGAGAGTTTATGTTTGTTTTTGAAATAAGTTGTTGTTATGGGAGGGAAAGAGTTTCTGACACCCTTAAGGAAAATATACTTTCGATTTTCACTCAACCCTTTTCAACGTGATTTGCATGATATAGATGCGAAACGGAAATATATTTCCAATTTTGAGAAACATTTTAGGAAATTTGTTTAGTGCTTAGAAGGTTATGAGATGGAATAAGAAATTCACTTATTATTTCTCTATTCACTATTGTTTCTACTTATTAAAGTACAAGAGAAGAGGAATTGTTTCAAAAGAACCCTTGGTTTGCTGAAAGAAATAGAAATGCTTTTTCTCTAAAGTAACATGTTAATAAATGTAAACATAAAAATATATTCCAAAATTATAAACATATCAATCTTCTAACAAGAAAATGAATTTTAGACTTTAAAAAAATGTTAAAATTAATTTTAACTTAACTATTATAGACATTTTAATACGTGCTTGAGTTGAAAATAAATTATAGTTTGCATAAAATAAAGGCCATGGAGATAAAATAAATAAAAGATGATAATACACTGAAGGTCATATATAAGATGATACGTTGTATTGTCATATATGAGAGATTTTGGATTCATTACATGGATATTTATTAATTCATGTAAAGTGTCTCTACGATCTAATTAAGACACTTTTACACTTGCCATAGATACACTGCACCTTGTGTTCAAAGTTCCCTTCTTTCCATTCAATGTCCTTTGGACAATCAGAGTCCTCAACACATTTCCGACCATCAGCGAGACCATTAGCGAGGATGGCTAAAATAGATTCAAAAATAATAAATTAGTGTTTCCAAAAAGAGACAAGATTTTTCTAGTACAAACAAAGAACTAAAAAATAAATTGGAGAAAGAAAATGTTCACCATTATCATTAGCTGCAACAGAATATAAGAACAAAATTATAGACAGGACGTATATAAATTTGAGAATTGCAGTCATATTTTTTTCTGTTTTTATGTGATAGATAGAGTAAGATTTGATCAACTTATAGTGTGTAAAAATTAAACACTATTTATAAAAAAATTAATAAAATGAATGTCGCTTAAGTGAATAAATTGTTTGTATTGTTCTTCAGTTACAGTTAATAAATATGTCATGTAATTTAATATTGTTTAGTAATAAAATATTACTACTACTTTTTATCAATTTATAATTTTTAAATCTTTCATTGTAGGAAAGGGGCAATAAACACACTTATTTTTATCCTAGTTCACTGTTAACGAAGCTACTCTAATCCACCCATCAAGGTGATTTTCCTTCAACAAAGACTTAATCCACTATAATCAAACTGATTACAGATAACCTACAATAAATTAGATCAACCTTATTGGCAACCCCAATAAGTCTGTCGATCCTTATTGCAAATCCACTCAAGTTGCGTGAGGTCTTCTTGAAATCAAACCTTCACTCGATCTCAAGAAATCAATCAACAACGGTTGAATACTTTCGGTGTATTAAAGATTGATTCTTTAAAGTAGATTACACAGACGTTTCATTACAAAGAAAACACCTAATTCTTTTACAACAAGATACGAGCACCAACCCTTTTCCTATTTACAAAACTATACACAAAATATTTTCCCTAAAGAGTTTGCACAACACTTCGGTGTAGTTTTGCTTGAGCTTGAGTTAATCTGATATATTTTTGTAATGTTGATTCTTACATTTCTTTATCTTCCAACTCTTCCTTTTATATCTTGTAAAAGAGATTCGTTGAAAGGGTAGAAAGGTAATCAAAAATTTAGTTGTTTGTTCTCAACTTCCATAATGAAAGTGGTCACAGTATAGTACAAAATAACTTTCATTAGGCCACCCTATAGGGTAGAGGTCACAAACACATTATGTACCTTTTGTCCTTTCATAACCTTGTCTTCAGAGTCTTTAACACTTGGTCGTAAGAACTTTCTTGTCTTAAGATCATCAGAACTTGTTCAGCAGAACCTCGTTTTCATAATCTTCATAACTTGTAACACACATAATTAAAGCTTTAAAAGGCCTCCAAAACTTAACCATAAAGTCACGATCAGAACCTCTTATACTAGCGTTTCTAAGATACATTGTAGAAGACATATTTATAATCTTGACTTCAACTATAACACTTAACCACACATTTTATTCTAGTAGTGTATGCTCAGAACATTATAGCAGCAACTACACACTAGAACAAATAACCTGTAAATTATCATCAAAATCTTAAGGCCAGCCATAGAAACACTTCTTGTTATTTAAATCTCTCCCTTTTTGATGATGACAAAACCATGTATTTTGATAGAACAATTTATACATGGTAATCACTTTAAAAATTCAAAGCCAACACCTCCCTTGAATCATTAATCCCAAAATTTCATTTAAGCTTGTTCATAGTATCCCCCTGAGACCAAGACTCACAAAATTAATTTTGAGTTATCAGAACATAGAGATAGAGAAGTAACACTTACCTACAACAACTCGTCAGAGTCTGACTAGAACACCTGGTCTTCATCTCAGAACCTGGTTACTATCAACACTTGATGAAGAAGCAAAACTTGACTTTGAGCCTGATTGAATAATGTCATGCATTATGTATCAACACTTCTATTTCATGATTATGATATCACAACCGAAACACTATACTTATGGAGAAGGTCACTACTTCTTAAGTATCAGCATTTGACCTGATATATTCTAGTATATCACACATTCAGAAAGTTCACTACTTCTGAGTAGAGCATATATTGTAGAAGCACACATATTAAAGCACAACTTTTGAGCGGAATCTATGTATGACAAAATGCATTCGAGTTTTGACTTGTCTTCCTTTCAGGAGAGCACGACTTCTTAAGATTTAAGTCTTAATTCCATACTTTTAGAAATTTCACAATTTCTGAACACTATGATATCAAGCAATATCACCTTAGTTTCACTAAGTTTATAACTTTTGAATTTTGTTTGGTACATCTGTTTGAATATTAATATATTCACAAAGTGTAAAACTTCTTAGATATAAAATAGAGTTGATTTCATCCATAAGGTTTTCAACCTTAGAATCAAGATCTTCATTTTCAACCTGTCTTAAAATACTTATTGAACTTGTTCAGAATTCCTAGATTGAAAAATCAAACAAACAGTTAGTAGCAACAACATTATACATGTTTGAGTTTAAGATTATGAGAATAAATATTGTAAAAATCATTTTTAATTTCTCCCCCTTTGTCATAAATCAAAAAGAGCCTCAAGGAAAACCAATAAAGACAAGACAAGATGTTACTGACATAGGAAAATAAAGATGATTTATATATATCCTAGAATATTATGTCTCTCAAGATATCACCAAAAGTGCAAGGATATTAGAAAACGACAACAACCTTTTATATGAATAAGATTCCTTTTAACTTTTTGGTAACCATTTTGATAAGGGGGATTTTCATTGTTCAGAAAAGATCCATTCAAAGAATAGATGATTCATGAGAACATCTTATTCATGAATACTTCACTTAATCAAAAGTCACATGTTTCATAAACCTACAATGTAAAACTTAGATGTCCATATTGCATTTTGGAGCTTCAACAAATTGATTTAACACCTTTTCATTACGGACATGGAACTATGTTTAAATTGTTTAGAATGAAAATAAGTCTATCTACGATGGGGGTTTTGTAAAGATGCCATCCGCGATGATCGGTGTCGACAAAATTTAAAGAAAGAACACTCTTCTGGACATAATCTCTGATTAAATGATGTTTAATTTCCATGTGCTTAGCACTAGAATGTAAGATGAGGTTTTTAGATAATCAAATGGCAGAAGAATTATCACAATAAATAGGAATATTGATTTATAAAATTGATAATCCTCTAGATGACTCTTCACCTAGAGAATTTGAGTGCTGCAATTTACTACAGAGTTATATTTAGCTTCTGGTGATGAGAGTGCAATTGTTGATTGCCTCTTTACGGACCATGATACAAAGTCTTCTCCCATAAATTGACAACTTCGGAGGTACTCTTCCTTTGAAAGTCTATTGTTGCACCCCAAAATTTCCCCTCTTCATTTTACCCTAATCGGCTTAGGTTTTATCATCATTTGCATACATACATATCATTATTACTGTGGCCACATGATTAAAACAGTTATCTCGTGAGAATTACGGAAGACTATTGGTCTGTTAATTGATACAACGAAGCACAATGTAGTGTTTTCAAGTATTGAGCGCACACCGTGAATTTCCCAAGCTTTCTAATCAAGGATTAATCAAGTCCTCTTCCTGACAATATCTCATGTGCTCCATTGCACTTTTTATTACGATGAAAGTTCAACATTCAAGTTGATTTGAGATAATGCTGGTTGAAAATCAGCATTTTGACAATGGAATTATGATATTTGTAAACTTCACCCGATTCGATATTTTGTAACGTCTCTTTCAGAATCAGAGTCTTCTTAGAATTATTTAGAATTCATATGTTCAGGTCGAAGGCTAATTTGGTAAAGAAGATCCCTGGAATGGAAAAATACTTGAAAATCATACTATATAGTGGATTTGTTGGTCACTAGTTCTCGGATGACTAAAAATTCGTAACTTGAGATCGAAAAATTGCTTGGTAATAGTTCCTCATGTGTTTGAACTGTCTCAATGTCTTCTTCAATTTATATGTTGGGGTTGAAGGCTAATTCTTTGAAGAAAGTGTTTGAATTACAAATTTCCTGAAGTTTGGATACAGTGGATTTGCTAGTCCGTTGTTTATTGGGCATTCAAAAATTCGTAAATCTCGACTGGTTCGACATTTTCTAGTGGCTATCGGGGGGTTATTTCCGTCTTGACTTCCTTGACAATTCTCATGTTCGGACCGAGAGCGAATTTTGTGTAAAAGATCCACGAAGTGGAAATTCCCTAAGAATAATTCGGTAAAAAAGAGTATTGTTCCTCTATTATCAGATGTTCAAAAATTCATCACTTATGACTGGATAAACATTTTTGAACGGTTCTCTAAGCGAAAAATCCATCTTGATGTCTAATCTGTTTCGTATGTTTGAGTTGGAAGCCGATTCTCTGAGGAAGATCTCCGAACGCGCAAATTTTCTGAAATTTGTATAGCAAAAACCATTTTTTGTTCCACTAGTTCACGCATATTAAAAAAAACCATAACTCTCTCGATTTTTACCGTATTGATACAATTCTCGCGACTGAGCGTTACAAATTTTGTTAACCACAAGTTTGATATAGGGCCCAATTTTGAATTATGCTCGAAAGGTTTCAATTCATGGATCACATCATATGTTTCAAAAATTCATAACTCGCTCAATTTTTATCGAATCGGAGTGGTTCTTTTGGTCAAGCGTCACAAATTTCTTCATATTCGATTTTGCTTCAATTGTCGAGGCCGAGTTTTACACCGAAAGAGATGAGCTTGTGAGTTGATCTCACATTGTACATGCAAAAAAATGAAATTTCAACATTAGTAAAAAAACAAGGAATTTTTACACTCTCTTTTGTCAAGCCTAATAAGGCTTAAAGCCTCTTCTATATAATTTGAATTTCAAATTTCACTCTCCCTCTTGGATCATTTTTCATAGAAAACTCTATTCTCTCTTAAATTCTCTTAAGCTCAAGAACACAAAACAAAACAAAAAACTCAAGAACTCCTCCCTCCTAGATTTTTTCCAATCAACACTCCCTTCGATCAAGCAAGCTCCTCCTAGCCGTTCTACCTCTGCGAAGCCCTCCCTCGCACGATCGGTCTCGGGAGATCCTTCAGTTCAGGTCGTTCCTATCGGCCATCTGCGCGCAAGTACCTCCAACAATGATCTCTCCTTTCTCCATAACATCCACTCGGTAGCCGCTTTTGATCACTTATCTGGCAACCTCTTCTTTGATTCACTTTGGTAATCTCTTTGATACTTGAGCTTGCTTAACTTGAATGATTTTAAATCAAATGGTTATAGCATGAAGTGAATTTTGATTATGGATTTAAGCACTTAATTATTGAATATTATGGATTTAATTGATTCTTGAATTTCGATTATGAACAAATGTGGAATTGAATAATACTTTAATCAATTGTTTGAAATTCATGAGTATCTACGCGGTAGCTTTGATTTAATTATTGATTTTTCGTGTCGAAACTTAAATCGGATTCAATAATTATTGATAAGTAAGTTTCATGAGTTGATTTAGGTCAATTTTGATAAACTTTGAGAATTGAGTTTGTTGAGATTTCTGGCGTCATGATGTGATTTCGATTCATTTTCCTTGATAATTGTTTAAACTCATGAATCAAAATTAATTTTCAAGTTTCTTCATCACTTTCGACGCGTAAATTGAACTCGTTTCAATGTTTGATAATTCAGGTACCGATGTCATTTATTTTCTTGCAATTTACTTGTGGATTTTGAGCAATATTCCAAGTGTTGATGTTTGACTTTATTGTGCGTTAAATGCTAAATTCCAATTGAATCTCATTCCATATCGAGAGCATGTTTTGAGTCTGATCCCTTACTTCGGAGAAATCACTTTCGATCACATTCCACGAGAAGAGAATCAGCTGGCAGACGCATTAGCTACTATGTCATCTATGTTCAAAGTCAGATGGGACAACGAAGCTCCCCAAATCATCATCGAAAAGTTTGACGAACCGGCATACTGTTGTGAACTTGATAACGAACGATGTAACAACAACAACAACAACATACAACCACAACAACAAATACACAACGATGCAACAACAACAACATACAACAACAAAAACTAGATCAACACTGGTCATTCGACCTACAACTCAAGCATGTCCATAAATTAGAACAATTCAACTTATTCAACATTGACCATAGGCCTACATCTTCATCAACTGCAAACAACTTATCAACATTGGTCATACGACCTACAACTTCATCAACGTATCAACAACAATAATAGTTTATCAATAGAATTAATACGAGCAAACAACAACCAATTTCATCACAATCTATAACTTCGCAATTTATTAACATAATTAATACCAACAAACAATGCGTAACGACTAGCGCAAACTAGGCATACGCATTGGGGAGATCCAGTAAGGAGGATTGTTATATAAAGGGAATAGATGGAGCACCCTAAATATATGTAGTTATCTGACTTTATATATGAATACGTTTGATATGTTTGTGTGTTTTAATTGCTATTTCTATGATTGGGAAAGTTTCTCCTTTGGATTTTAAGAAGCGATGAATTATGTGGGATTCTAGTGTTTATTATTATTGTGCTCAAAAGATCGTGGATCTTCGCATACATATCTAGTGGGAATCGAGCATTTATAGCTCGGATCTCTGAGGTTCTATGGTTTGTTTGGTTTGAGGGAGAAAGAAATTTGCTCGGCAAGGATGAGACCTTGTGCCTACGTATTCTCAAAAGGATGTTGAGAAAGTCAGAGCAATCGTAGTTCCCACTTATGCTAGTGGAAAGCAACGGGATGTTAGTAAGAGACAAACAAATGTCATCTTAATGAAAAATGTATCTAATCTATTTCATCACATACATTTTTGAAAAGTTTGATTGAAATGAAATCTTTCGTCGTAAGTATTAGGTGTTTTGCTTGAGTGTACAAGCGTTACCACTTACATGTTTAAGAAAGATGTTTTGAAAAATATGATTGAATCTTTTAACTGTAAGTATTGGGTGTTTTGCTTGAGTGTACAAGCGTTACCACTTACTGTTAAGAGATGTTTTTTGTTTGAAAATAGTTTAAAAAGAAATTTGAAAAGTTTTGAAAAGTTTTTGACTGGATGTGATGTGATAGATGAGATACTTCTTCCATAGAGATGATAGATGTCTAAATCTCGAGGAGAAATTGATTGGATTAAAGGGATGCTTTTAAGAAGCCCGTGGGTCCTTGTATTGTTAGCCCAGAGCATTCGAGGGTCATCGAGGTCATCGAGGTCCTTGTATGAAGCTCAAGAGGAAGCTATAGGGTATGGCTGGCTTTGTGTTAAAGGATTTCAACGAGAAACCATCCTTTTGGAAATAAGAGCAATTTCACCGGAAATTTTACTCTGGGATTTGAAAGTGATTTCACCGGAAACCATCCTTCGAGGTTCTATCTTAGCGGGTGATTCTTTGTATTGGAAGCCCAATAGGAGGCTGTTAAGAGATTTCCTATCTCTTTCATTGTATGATGCCCAAGAAGGCTAAACTCGATGAGGAGTTCTTTTGAGCGAAGCCCAAGAGGAGGTGACTCAGCAGTGTTGTCTTATATGAAGCCTAAGCGGAGGCTAACTCTGCGGGGAGAGTTTCTTTGTACAAAGCCCAAGAGAAGGCTAAACTCTTTTGGAGATAAATTATCTTGTATGAAGCCCAAGCGGAGGCTAACTCAGCGAGGATGAGTTGTCTTGTATAAAGCCCAAGCGGAGGCTAACTCTGTGGGGACCTATTGATTAGTCTAATTGTTATGTTATAATTAGACAGTTTGTATAAACAGGTGTGTGTGTGTGTGATGTGTATTCACAGGAGTTTATGAAGGAAATATAAACAATGCATGATGTTTATTCTGATTTATGAAATATAAACAAGTGTCGTAAACGAGCGTCAAGCAGCGTAACTTGTTATTTACAAGTTTGAGCGTGTACAAGGAAGTGAATATGTACCGAAGTATTTATGTACAGGGAAAGATGGATGTACATAGGAGGGTTGGGACTTACACCATAAGAGTGGCCCATTGGTTTGAAAGCAGTTTCACAGGGAATAATGCTCCTTTCAATATCAATGGCATTCAGTGTAAAAGGTACAGACGAAACAGAAACGATTGATCGAAGTTTTATCTGTCAAAAAGTATTTTCAAAAAAAGAGTATATGTGTTATGTAAAGATAAAAGTTTGTTTTGTATTTGAAAAGTATTTGATAAGGAAAATGTGTATGTACACAAAGAATATTGGTTTGAGTATACACAAGTGAAGTGAAAACAAACGATCGAAGTTTGTCTGTACTTGAGTATAAAAGAAGTATCTGTATTATGTACAGATGGAAATTGTATGTACAAAGAAATATTATGTACACAAAAGAATGTTATGGGACTTACACCGTAAGGGAGGCCCATTGGTTTGAAAGCAGTTTCACAGGGAATAATGCTCCTTTCAATACCAATGGTATGCAGTGTAAAATGCAAACAAACGGAAGAAGTTTGTCCGTATTATGTACAGGTAAAAAGATACGTACATAAAAGAATGTTTTTTTTGTTTATTTATGTACGAGGAAAAAATATGTACATAAAAAGAATTTTATGGGACTTACACCGTGATGGAGGCCCATGATCGATCGAAAAATTCGAGAGAAGACGAAATCGGTTTTATCGTTTTAAATCGGATCGATCATGGTAAAAAGATGCAAGTTTGATGAAAACGTTTTGAGAAATGATTTGAAAAATGTTTTGAAATGCAAGGTTCATTTATGAGAAGTTTTGAAAAAAAATCGGAAGTCGAAAACTTGAAAAATTCACCTTAAAAGGAGGTTTGAAAAAGTGTTCAGAACGTCGTTTTCGGCTCGATTAAAATATAATCAGATGAAAGTTTTTTTCTGAAAATTTTTGCACTATCATAAAATAGATGTATTTATTGACAAGTGTTTAAAAAATCATCTCAAAATGAGAAGTTTTGATTGGTCAAAAAAATTGTGGAAGTTTGATAAAAAAACATGAAAAATTGGAAAAGTTATAAAAAGAATGGTCCTGATGGGTGTTGAACCCATGGCCAAAGGGTGGGACGCGTGGCAAAGAGCCTTAAGAGCAAGCAAGCAACCACTAGACCAAACGCGTTTCTGTGTTTAGTGGGTTATCACACGTGTAGACATGATATTGGATTATTTGAAAATTTAAATTTGAAAACAGATGAAGAACAGCGTCACAGGTTTCTCGTTTTGATCTTCAGATTGCCAAACCCAAGCTAGAATCTTCGTTTCTCAACGAAATTCAATGAAGTAAACATCAAAGTTGTTCGGTTTTTCATCACGAACACGAAGGTGGTTGTTAATTTCATTTATATTTAGCCTATCATGTTTTGATTTCTGGGAATACGAAGAACCCTAGAATCTAAGAATTCAAATTAAATGACGTGTGGTTGATGATTCTTGGATTTTTTTGAGGGTTAATGATCGTTATTAGTGCAGAAAGTGAACGGCCGTGAGTCTTTTTCAATTGATGCAAGGAATTATGATATCACAGTTCATGTTCATACCTGTGAAAGTGAGAATCGAAGAAGCTTCAAACGTGTTTCCATAATGGATTTCTTGATTGCGTGAGCTTCAACGGCCTATAAGGAAGCTATGAGGATGGTCTGCACTTCATGAGCATGCTTGGATCACTCTACTCAAGTCCACCTGCAAGCTTGAAATGGAAACTGGAAATCGTGGTTAGAAGTGTTACAAGTTGTTGTTCTTGATTTGAATCACCTTTATGATGTATATGGATCGTGTTGGGATGATCAGAACTCAAAGTAATCAAGCCTAGCCATGAATTCGATTGATAAGACAGTTTGTACAAGTTTGAAAATGGAAAATGCAATTCTGATTTTCAGTGGTTCTTGTGTTGATTTTATGACTCAAACATGTTCCATATTGATTATAAGATGTATTAGACACCAAAGTTTATCATAGTTCTTACTAAATTTAAAAATTGCAATGTTTGGCAAATTGAACTTATGATTTTGGAATTTGGAGAAAGTGGAAGGAAAGCATCGATTTGTGATGCTTTGGTGTGAATTGACCTTGAATTGGTGATCCTTTTATAGGCCAAAGGTTCTGAATTGTTAGGCAACAAGTACAAGCCATTTGGTGAATCATGGATTGCTTAAGGGGCAAGAATGACAATTGCCAAAAAAGGAAACTTCCTTTTTTCACCATGTGCTCAATTTTTACAATTTGATCCAATCCTCTCAATTATTACTTCTCATGGATATTTATCAGTTTGATGACTCATTTGGCATGGTGGCAAGTGGTCTAAATGAGAAAAACACAAAATGACCTATAATTTGATGTTTTGACTTTTGAAAATCAAGTTTCATGGAGCCTTATGTTTCAATTTCAAAAGTGTATCTAGACTCCATGGATTTGAGAGTTCTTGGACATTTTGGAAAAAAATTTCCACAAGCTACAACTTTCATGTTTTGAGTTTTTTCAAATTCAAATTGGAACTAGGTGAACAAATGGCATGAAGTTTGGAAAAAATAAGAAATTTCAACACTTAGAAAATTTTCTAAGTGTTAGAACTTTTGACTTTTTGTTGACTTTTTCAAATTCTTGATTTTTTTATGATCATGATGGATCATTTGAAGTATTTTGATGATGGAAAAAGTTTTGTTTTGAAAAATTTGACCAAAAGTCAAAGTTTGACTTTTCTATGCAGATGAAATTTCATCAGATGTTTCTGAAAACGACTGATGAATTCTGTGAACTTCTGTGATGTTTTGAATCTAGAAATTAGGTCAAGATGTTGTATCTAAGATATAATGACCAATCTCTATCCAAAAAAGTCATTTCTTGTTCAAAAAGTCAGAGAATTTTCATGCTCGACCAAAACCCTAATTGGTCGATCCTTGATTGATCTGTGAGAAAATTTGATATCTGATGATCAGAGGTTGATGATTTGATCAAGATAGATCAAATAAGATGAGAAAATCTCAAACCCTAATTGGTTAGCTCTTGAATCAGATGAAAATCTGATGAAACCCTAATTTGACACTGAATGCTATACAGATTAATCTTTGTTTGAGCGTTAGTTGTGCAATGATGCAAAAGTAAGGTGGTATATTAGGTCAAAATTTGGGGTATGATAGATGCCCCTATTTAAGTTTCTTTAACCTGAGATATGAAGATGAATATCTTCGTTTTGATAGGTGTAAAGAGACTTAAATATCGAATCATAAATTTTGGACCTAAGATACAAAAATGCGGATGATGCAAAATGATTGCAAAAAGTTTTACCCAAAGGATATCAAAGAAATGACATAGTGAAGGGAAATTTGTGAATACGTCCCTGCTGGGGAAAGAATGATTCACAGAATATGTGAACATCTGTTTCGTTTTGGGAAACAAAGAGATTACCTTCTGTCAGCCTTGTGACAATGTTTAAGGTAAGTAAAGATGATATTACCAATTATCAGCCCTGTGATAGTTTGTGGTAATGAGTTTTGAAGATATTACCAATTATCAGCGAAGTGATAACTATAACAAGGTAAATCTTTGAAGGAGGTTGCTGTGTATTCAGTTTTTGTGAATAACATACAGAGTTCTATCCAGGAATGAACTGGAAAGAAAAAAGTTAATCAAGACATTGTCCCCAATGAGGGATGATCTCAGCTGGGGAATATGATAGAGAGAAGAAAATGTATTTCTCTGCTTGGGGACTCTGCCGGGGAAAAAGGAAGACGTATCCTTTCTGTTTGGAGATATTCTACTGGGGACAAACTTGTACTCGTATGAGTAAGTATGATTTACACCAGTGATTTGGAAGCAAACATTTTGAGAGATGAAAAAGATGCAATAAATGATGCTATTGTGTATGAATGTCATGAATGTTATATGCATGCTTACAATACTTGACAAAGACACTTAAAGCGATATTTGGGAAAAGGACTGCGTCACAGTCCGAACAAATACTTGGTGAAAATTGTAGCAATGGTGCAGATGTTCACTAATGAAGAATTTGAGTTGCATGCTTTAAACTTTCTGAGAAAGGCATTTCATTGGCAGCTCGGCTGGGGATTCTTTTTTTGATAAGAATACCGTCCTTTGATGATTTCTGCTGAGGAGAAGACTGCTGTAGCAGTTGCTTTATCCTTCGGAGATCGAGACACTTACGGAGAAACTGTTGAAGTTCTTTCCATGTTCATAGTTTCAAAGGAGAATTTTGCTTCTTTTTTTTTCAAAATTTTTGAAGTAAAAATTCGTTTAAAACATTTTAGTTTCAAAGAGTGATTTTCACAAATAAAAAGCGGTATTTTGCAAAACAGAATAAAGTAGGAATTGCAAACAAAAGGCACAAGGCTCAAATTTATTGATAGAATGGTAATCAGCCAAAGGCGTGATTCCATGGACTATTTACAAAAGTTGGAAATGATAATTTATTGGGAAAAGGCTACATTGAAAGCAAATAACAGCTACTATCCCTAACAACTTTGAATTCCCACTGTGTTTGTTGCTTTAGAAAAGTTGATTGAAGATCCGTTGATGGAAAATTCTTCGGATGGACAAAATATAGGTATTAGATTACTTTGTCATTTTGTATCTGGTTTTGCCTAGATCGCCTTTTCGGGTTTCCGATCTATCGGGATAATTTCATTTATTGTCTCTAATTTTGCTGGATCACCTTTTGGTTTTCAATCCACCGGCGCTCTTTTGCCTAAGCCGCCTTTTTCCGGTTTTCGACTTACCGAGCTGTTCTTTTGTTTTTTAGACAAAGTATTTTTTGACTGCGTCAACATTCACAGGACGCGGGAGTTCATCGCCGTCCATGGTTGCGAGAATCATAGCACCGCCAGAAAAGTTTCTCTTGACGATGTAAGGGCCTTCGTAATTAGGAGTCCATTGGCCCCTAGAATCTGGTTGAAAAGACAGAATCTTTTTAAGCACGAGGTCGCCTTCTCGGAATTCACGAGGTCAAACCTTTTTGTCAAAGGCTTTCTTCATCCTTCTTTGATAGAGTTGTCCGTGACACAGAGCGGTCAGGCGCTTTTCTTCGATTAAGTTCAGTTGGTCGTATCTGCTTTGACACCATTCGGCCTCAGATAGCTTGGTTTCCATGAGAACTCTCATTGACGGAATTTCAACTTCTACGGGAACCTTTGCATGCCGTATACTAGAGAAAAAGGAGTTGCCCCTGTTGAAGTGCGTACTAAAGTACGGTATCCATGCAGAGCGAATGGCAGCATTTCGTGCCAGTCTTTGTAGGTGATGACCATTTTCTGGACGATCTTTTTGATGTTCTTGTTGGTGCTTCAGCGCGCCGTTCATCTTTGGCCGTAAGGAGGCGAGTTATGATGCTCGATCTTGAATTCCTCACCAGTTCTTTCATCATTTTGTTGTTCAAGTTAGATCCATTATGCGTAATGATCTTGCTCGGAACTCCATATCGGCAAATGAGGTTGTTCTTGATGAACCTCACAACCACTTGTCAGTAACGTTGGCGTGGGATGCGCTTGACCCATTTGGTGAAGTAGTCAATGGCTACTAGAATGAAGCGATGTCCGTTGGATGCTTTTGGTTCAATCATTCCTATCATGTCGATGCCCCACATGGAGAACGGCCACGGAGAGGAGAGAACGTTGAGTAGAGTCGGTGGCACATGGATCTTATCTGCGTAGATCTGGCACTTGTGACATCTTTTGACGTGTTTGACAATCGATTCCATCGTTATCCAATAGTATCCTGCTCTCAAGATTTTTCTAGACATTGCATGCCCATTTGAATGGGTTCCAAAGGATCCTCCATGCACTTCATGGATGATCGTGTCTGCTTCTTGTCTGTCGACGCATCTGAGCAGAACCATGTCGAAGTTTCTTTTGTATAGCACATCCTTGTTCAGGAAGAAATTCCTAGAAAGCCTCCTTAGAGTTTTCTTGTCTTTGTACGATGCCCCGAGCAGGTACTCTCGTGTTTGAAGGAAACGTTTGATGTCTCGAAACCACGGTTTATCGTCGAAGGATTCTTCTGTTGCAAACACATATGCAGGTCTTTCAAGGCGTCTGATGCGAATTCTGGGCATATCATTCCAATCGTTGACTTTGAACATGGAAGATAGGGTAGCCAGGGCGTCTGCCATTCGATTCTGATCTCGAGGGATATGATGCAGTTCTACTTTGTTGAAGAAAGTCAACAGCCGTCTAGCATAATCCCTGTAGGGAATTAGACCAAGATGATGAGTCTCATACTTGTCTTTGATTTGATTGATCACTAAGGCTAAATCTCCATATATGTCAAGGATCTTGATCCTCAAGTCGATGGCTTCTTCGACACCCATGATGCATGCTTCATATTCTGCGATGTTGTTGGTGCAATCAAATATCAATCTGGCGGAAAACGAGATATGAGAACCCTCGGGAGTAATGATGACTGCCCCAATTCCATTGCCAAAAACATTTACTGCTCCATCAAAGACTAAACCCCATCTGGATTCTGGATCTGGTCCTTCTCCGTGTAGCGGTTCGTCACAATCTTTCATTTTTAAGTACATAACATCCTCGTCTGGAAAGTCAAACTTGAGAGATTGGTATTCGTTGAGCGGCTGATAAGCCAAGTGATCGGCGAGAATGCTTCCTTTGACCGCTTTCTGGGCGCGGTATTGGATGTCATATTCGGATAGTAGCATACGCCATCGGCGATTCTCCGGTTAAGCGGGATTTTCAAAGGCGTGCTTGATTGGATCCATTTTGGAGATTAACCAAGTCGTGTGATTGATCATGTATTGGCGAAGGCGTTTTGAAGCCCATACCAAAGCCTGACATGTTTTCTCGAGCATGGAGTAACGAGTTTCACGATCTGTGAACTTCTTACTTAGATAGTAAATGGCATGCTCCTTCTTACGGTGTCATCTTGTTGTCCAATCGCAGCCCATGGACTCTTCTAATGCGGTAAGGTAGATGATTAGCGGTCTTCCTTCAACGGAGGATCGGTATTCATGGTTCGGCGGTATTCTTTGATCTTGTCAAGCGCTTGTTGGCAATCATTTGTCCATACAACCTTTTGATCTTTGAGAAGTTTGAATATCGGGCCACAGTGTGATCATCCGAGAGATGAATCGGAGATGTAGTTTAATCGTCGAGAAATCCTCTTACTTGCTTTTAAAATGCGTGGCGAAGGCATTTCTGAATAGGCTTGACTTTGTCGGTCAACCTCAATTCCTCTTTGTTGTGATGAAACCTAGGAGTTTTCGACCTTACCCCAAAGGTGCATTTGTTAGGATTCAGGCGGAGCTGAAACTTCCTTAGTCGTTGAAACAACTTTAAGAGATAGTCTATATGTTCCCCTTTAGTGTCAGACTTTGCTATCATGTCGTCCACGTAGACCTCGATCTCTTTGTGCATCATATCATAAAAGAGAGTAGTCATTGCCCTCTGGTAAGTTGCGCCTGCATTCTTTAATCCAAACGGCATTACTTTGTAGCAAAACGTGCCCTAAGGCGTGATGAAAGATGTCTTCTCTATGTCTTCGGGAGCCATTCTGATCTGATTATAACCAGAGAAACCGTCCATGAAGGAAAAGACATTGAATTTTGCAGTGCTATCCACTAGCATGTCAATATGCGATAGTGGAAAATCGTCTTTTGGACTAGCTTTGTTCAGATCCCGGTAGTCAACACACATTCTGACCTTTCCGTCCTTCTTGGAGACAGGTACTATGTTGGCTAGCCATTGAGGATACTCAGAAGTGACAAGGAAACCAGCGTCGAGCTGCTTTTGAACTTCCTTTTTGATTTTCTCAGCCATTTCAGGATGAACTCTCCTCAGTTTTTGTTTAACTGGTGGACACTCTGGTTTTAACGGCAAGTGATGCTCCATGATGCTGGTATCCAAACCCGGTATGTCCTGGTAGGACCAAGCAAATACATCAACGTATTCTTTGAGAAGATTTATCAGTTTGCTTTTGACACTGCTGTTGAGTGAAGCTCCGATATTTACCTCTTTTTTATCTTCCTCAGAACCCAAGTTAATTGATTCTAGAGGTCCTTTGTGAGGCTGAATGATTCTTTCCTCGTGCTTAAGCAGTCGAGAAATTTCATCTGGGATCTCTTCTTCAACTTCCTCTTCGGCGAATTCACAGGGGATTTCAGAGTTGAGAAAGAGCGTAGAGTTATTGCTTTCAATGGATTTGTCCATCTGTTTAATCTGCATTTTTGATTTATGTTTGATTAAAAAAAGTTTTTTTTATTATCATTTTTTTGAAGAAAATTAATGTGAAAGTGGCGCAGATTAATTTTTTTTTCATTATGATTTTTTTCAAAGATTTTTTTTTTTGTGTGTTTTTTAGGATTATCATTTCCAGAAAAGGGTAAAAATGAAAATAAACACAGAGTGTGGAAACAAAACAACGCGTTTTATTTATGATTCACAATATGAACAAGGCCCTAAAATACAAACTCATTTGTCTTGGGCGAGACAAAGAGAAATTATTTAAAAGCTAAAGCCCTATAAAACATCTCTTCGCTTTGGGCGAAACGAGAGTTCAAAACAAAAAGCAAAGATAAACTACTTAGAGCTATGAACATTAGTCCTAACTTCAACAGATTTCCAATAGTGGCGAACGCCTTGGATATCGAGATAATCTGGTAATTTCCCACTTGGTTTAACCCTCGAGTAGACTTTGGTTGCTGGCTGAGCAGGCTTTGAGGACTCTGGACGATGGCCCTTGCCTTTTGTGCTGCTAAAGCGATCTTCTTGATTAACAGACCGGGAAGTATGGGATATAGCACGGGTACTTCCTGTTGATCTTTGTGTAGAATACTGGGGATGTTCCTTCCAGTCTTCTGAGTGAAGAGACTCATTGTCGGCGACACTTTCTAGATCGTATCCCGAGTCGTACTCTTGATCTTCAGTGATCATGTTGACATAGTGATAACCAGAATCTGGTTTGGTGAATTCCACAGAAGTGTTGAAGCAGAGATCTTCATTTGGGATCTCGATCTGTTGATTAATTTGAGAAGACGAGTATTCCTCCTCTGGTTGACTAGGGTATTCAAAGTCATTACCCCATCCCGTAGGCTGGATATCTTCGATTCGAATTTTCGAGCTTTCTGGCGCAGTGTATTTCACCATATAGTCGAATTTGCCACTTCGTTCTCCCAAGGTATCCCAAATTTCAGCAGGGACTGGTGGATTTTCACGTTGCTGCAAGGACATGTCTTTGAATCGATCGGTCGGTGCATATGATTCCTCCTGAGACACATATTCAGGGCTATTCGAATAAGTGCTCCACTCTTCAGATTCAGATGGATTGTCTTCCTCCTCTTTTATGGTTACAACATTGACTTCTTGCGGAACAGGGTTTAAGAAACCTCCACTGTGAAATACTTCCTTGATCGGGGGAAGTGCTTCATCTTTTGGTTCGTTCTGAGAGAATACAGGTGTGAACCCAAGTCCGGCTTTTGTTCCGTTGTTGACAGGTTTGATAACTTGTCCCCATCCTTGGGTATTGCCGTCTTTCACCATTTATGCCGCTTCTCTATATGAAGAGATAGATGATCTGTTTTTAGTAGATTCATCTTCTAATGGATGTTCGGGGAGATGTGACCCTTCAATGTCATTAGTGGTGATGAAAGAGAAACTGGATAGATGGCTTACAAGCAAAGCTTGTTCACCGCTGATAGTCACCAACTTTCCATTGACTGTGAATTTTAATTTCTGATGGAGAGTAGAATTCTTGCTCTGCTTCATGGATCCAGGTCTTCCTAGTAAGAAACTATATATTGATACGTCCATGACTTGGAGCGTAATTTTGAAAGTGTGAGGGCCATTGTCATCGGAGATCAACTTCCCAATAACGACTTTCTTGATCCATCGAAAGCTCTTACTACTATATCGTTGAACTTCATTGGCGTTCCTTTGTAAGCTAAACGAGCGAGCGTCGTTTTTGGCATCACATTTAAAGATGAACCCGTATCCACCAATACATTGGACAGGGAATCTGACTGGCAAATCATTGAGATGTGCAAGGCCAAGTTGTGATCTTTCCCTTCTTCCGGAAGTTCCTCGTCACTAAAACTTAGATTGTTGCGGTTATGTTGGAGCGATCCTCAAATTGATGCGTAGTCACATCGTGATCCACATAAGCCTGGTCTAGTACTCTCATCAAAGCTTCTCGGTGAGCTTCGGAGTTAAGGAGTAAAGACAGTATTGAAATCTTTGAAGGAGTCTGCATCAGTTGATCTACGACTCGATATTCGCTTTACTTGATCAGTTTTAGTATTTCTTCAAAGTCTGAGTTGATGTTGGTTCCATCAGTAGAACCAATATTTGTGCTTGGGTTAGCAATGGGAATCGTTGCAGGATTCTCAGCAGATATGCTAACAGGGTTCTGTCTAACAACAGGAATTGTAGGCGGTCTTGGTGGTACTGGAGTATGAACTCGTCCACTTCTCGTTACTCGTCCGATTTCTGTTATATTGACATTAGCTGGAAGTGTAGGCATGGGTTTCTCCTTCCCATCTTCTATCAGGGTTACATTGTATTGGTAAGGAATTGCTTTGGTAGGCTGTATGGAACAAGACCGGTGGCGAATTACCAAGGAGATGTTGGAATGCTAGAACCAGCATCGCGATCTCCACATGCTTGGGTATGTTGAAACAAGGGATCTAGCGTTTACTTGAGTTTTCCGAGTTGATATCTGAGACTATAAGCTCATGCGGAAAATGCCCTATTGTATTTACGTCATGGTCATCTCGGTTTCTGTAAATTTGTAAATCACCAGTGTCTAACAAATGCTGGATATCTGCTCTTATGGTGGAACATCCTTGAATATCCTTGGAGCAAATGTTGCAAGTGAATAATCGTGTTTAGCGGCGCTCATTACCTTTGTATGCTTCGTGAAGATGCACCACGTTTCCTCTGATTAAGTTTACGTCGGTGACAAGATACCTGTCGGTATTTCTTAGCATCAGATTTACCGAATGTCCGCTGTGGCTAGGAAGCGGATTGGCTTGTACGTTTGGGCTCGTATTCTTGAAGGAAAGAAGATTAGACCTTACTAACTTCTGTACTTCTGCCTTTAATGCTATGCAATGTTCGAGGTCATGGCCTGGTGCCCCTTGGTGGAAAGGGCAAGATACGTCGGTTTTGTACCACCATGGTAATTTCTCAGGAACCGGAGGTGGTGACCTTGTCTGTATCAGGTTTCTTTCTATTAGCGCAGGGTAAAGTTCTGCGTACGTCATTGGGATTGGATCAAACTGAGTGACCCGAGGCGTACGGTTTTGGTTATTGAACTGCTGAGCTTGTTGACGAGGCTGTTGAGTTTGTTGATTTTGTTGAAATTGCGGAGCAATTCTTGTGTTCGGAGTCGTGTTGACAGCGGGTGCTATGGCAGCTACCTGTCGTTGTTGGATGACATTCTTACGTGGTTTCCCTCGGGATACCATTCCTACGTCATGCTCTTTTTTCCTTGGAAAGCTAGTTCCAACCTTCCTAGTTCAACTAGAAGATCCTGCTTCCTTGGTTAAACGTCCGGTTCGAACACCCTCTTCTAATCGCATTCCCATGCTTACCATTTCGTTGAAATCTCCGGGAGCACTAGCAATCATTCGCTCATAGTAGAATGAGTTTAGAGTATTCAAGAATACCTTAGTCATCTCCTTTTCTTCCAATGGTGGGTTAATTTGGGCGAATTTCCCTCCATCGTTCTTATATTCCTTAAATGTCTCTCTTCCTTTTGAGACATGGGCGAAGTTGATCCCTATCGGGAGCCATATCAAGTTGAACTTATATTCTTTGTCTGAAGGCTTTACCTAAGTCGTTGAATGTTTGGATTTTCGTCTTTGTCTAAACCCATGTACCACTTCAGTGCGGCACGGTGAGACTGTCCTGGAAGTAATGAATTAGCAGCTGATGATCCTCATTGTACGTAGACATTTTCCTGGCATACATTGTGAGATGGCTTTGCGGACAGGAGTTCCCTTTGTATTTTTCAAAGTCAGGGACTTTGAATTTTGCAGGTATTTTTACGCGAGGAACTAAGCAAAGATCCTGGGCGCTTTTCCCAAACAATTATTTCCCTTGAATCGTTTTTATCTCAAGCTGCATTTTGAGGAGTTGTTCCTGGAGATTCTCCATCGAACCACGGGAATTCGTGTTTTTGCTAGGAGTATGGTGAACCTCTGTCATACCCCAATTTTTGACCTAATATACCACCTTACATTTGCATCATTGCATAACTAACAGTTCAGACAGCATTAATCGGGTATAGCATTCACAGGTCAAATTTAGGGTTTCATCAGATTTTCATCTGATTCATGAGCCAACCAATTAGGGTTTGAGTTTTTCTCACTCCATTTGATCTATCTTGATCAAATCATCACCCTTCAATCCTCAGATATCCAATTCTCTCACAGAACAATCAAGGATCGACCAATTAGGGTTTTGATCGGGCATGAGTTTTCTCTGACTTTTTGAGCAAGAAATGAATTTTTTGGATAGAGATTGGTCATTATCTCTTAGATACAACATCTTGACCTAATTTCTGGATTCAAAACATCACGAGAGGTTCACGGACTTCATCGATCGATTTCGAAGCGTCGATGAAAATTCATCTGCAGAAAAGTCAAACTTTGACTTTTGGTCAAATTTTCAAAACAAAACTTTTCAATCATCAAAATACTTCAAATGATCCATCATGATCATCAAAATCAAAAATTTGAAAAATTCAACAAAAAGTCAAAAGTTTTTATACTTAGAAATTTTTCTAAGTGTTGAAATTTCTTATTTTTTTCAAACTTCATGCCATTTTTTCACCTAGTTCCAATTTGAATTTGAAAAAACTCAAAACATGAAAGTTGTAGCTTGTGGAAAAATCTTTCCAAAATGTCCAAGAACTCTCAAATCCATGGAGTATAGCTATGCTTTTGAAATTGAAACATAAGGCTCCATGAAACTTGATTTTCAAAGATCATAACTTCAAATTATAGGTCCTTTTTGTGTTTCTTCATCTAGAAGCTTTCTAACCTTGCCAAGTGGATGGATGAACTGATAAATATCATCCTAGAGTGATAATTGAAAGGATTGGATCAAAATGTAAAAATATAGCACATGGTGAAAAAAGGAAGGTTCCTCCCTTTACAAAAGACTTTCTTGCCCCTTAAGCTTTCTTTGAATCACCAAATGCCATGTCCTTATTGCCTAACATTGCAGTCCTAATTGGCCTATAAAAGGATCACATTTCAAGCCTAAACAACACCAAAAACATTGCAAAGTCATGCTTCTCACTTCTTTCTTCAAAATCAAGTTACATAACACATTTTTGAGAAAACTTGCAATTCACAAAATTCAATGAAAACATGATAAATTTTGGTGTCTAACATGTTTCATGATCATTATTAAACTTGTTCCAAACTTAAAATCACCTTGAACAAGGCTGGAAATCAGAAATTGCATCTCATGAACATAAACTTCCAAAACTGCCATGGAATTCAAAACTGAAGCTAGGCTTGATTAAACTTTGTTCTAACCATTCAAACAGCATCACTACACATCATAGAGATGATCCAAAACATAAACAACAATCTGTAAATCCATTAACCTCGATTTCGAGTTTTGTTTTGAGCTAACTGTAGGTTGACTTGGTTGGAGAGATTGGAGCAAGTTCAAAGCAAGCAGGCTATCCACAACGCTTCCATACATGCCGATGAAGGTGTAACAATCTTCAAATCCATTCTGGAAACACGTTTGCCCAGAATTCGATTCTCATTTTTCCAGGTAAGAACATGAAACTGATTCTCATAATTCTTTGAACCAATTGAAAAAAGCTCTTGGCCATTCTTTTTCTGCACCTCTAACGACCATTAACCCTCAATAAAATCAAACAATCATCCAACATACATCATTTAATTTAAGATCTTCAGATTAGGCTTCATGAGTGTTCTTCGAAACCAAAACGTTCTGGGCTTAATATAAATGAAATTAACAATCACCTTTGTGTTCGTGATGAAAAATCGATCAAGTTTCATTTTTATATCACTTAATTTCATTGAGAAACAAAGATTTTAGGTTGAATTTGGCAATCTGAGAATCAAAAACACGAACCCAGGATTGCGCGCGTGTTCTTCGTTGTTTTCAAATTTAAAATTTCAAACAATCCAACGCCTTGTCAACGCGTGTGTTAGTCCACTAAGCATCCTAGCGCATTTGGTCCAGTGGTTGTCTGCTTGCCTTTAAGTCTTCTTGCCACGCGTCTCACCTCATGGTCATGGGTTCAATCCCTCACAAGACCATTCTTTTTACAAACTTTCAATTTTTTCATGTTTTTTTATCAAACTTTCACAATTTTTTTGACCAATCAAAACTTCTCATTTTGAGATGATTTTTTGGAAACTTGTCAATAAATACATCTATTTTATGATAATGCAAAAATTTTCAGAAAAAAACTTTCATCTGATTAAATTTTAATCGAGCCGAAAACGACGTTCTGAACACTTTTCAAACCTCCTTTTAAGGTGAATTTTTCAAGTTTTCGACTTCCGATTTTTTTCAAAACTTTTCATAAATGAACCTCACCTTTCAAAACATTGTCAAATCATTTTTCAAAACTTTTTTTCATTAAAACTTGCATCTTTTACCATGATCAATCGATTTAAGCGATAAAATCAAATTCATTCATTCTCGAATTTCTCGATCGATCATGGGCCACCCTTATGGTGTAAGTCCCAATCCTTTATGTACATACTTAGTTTTACTTGTACATACTCAAATCATCATTGTTAATATTCAAACGTAAACAAATTTCTTTCGTTTTCATTCGTTTGTTTATACGCTGAATCCATTGGTTCTAAAGGAAGGTTTCTTCTGAGCGAAACTTCTTTTTAACCAATGGGCCTCCATCACGGTGTAAGTCCCATAACATTCTTTTATGTACATAACATTTCTTTGTACATATCAAACTTTTGTCAAATACTTTTTACAAAGTTTCATCATACATATCTGAGATATTTCTTTTATACTCAAGTACAGACAAACTTCGATCGTTTGTTTTTCATATCACTTGTGTATATTCAAACAAAATAGTCTTTTGTGTACATATTTTCTGTGTACATATCAAATACTTTTCATACAAAACTTTCATCTGTACATAACACAGATACTTTTTACAAATACTCCAACACGAGATAAACTTGATCATCCGTTTCGTTTCATCATATACACACGAATACCATTGATATTGAAAGGAGCATTATTCCCTGTGAAACTGTTTTTCAAATCAATGGGCCTCTCTTACAGTGTAAGTCCCAACCCTCCTATGTACATCCATCTTTCTTTGTACATAAAAACTCGTTCGTGTACATATTCACTTCCTTGTGCACAGTTCAAACTTGTAAATAATCAAGTTGCGCTCGTTTTAAACGTTCGTTTCACAGACACTTGTTTATATTTCATAAACTGCTGTAAATAAACATCATGCATTGTTTATATTTCCTTCATAAACTCCTGTGAATACATGTCACACACACACACCTGTTTATACAAATTGTCTAATCATAACATGACAATTAGACTAATCAATAGGTTCCCCACAGTATAGCCTCCGCTTGGGCTTTGTACAAGACAACTCATCTCCAACATGAGTTAGCCTCCGCTTGGGCTTCATACAAGATATTTTATCTCCAACAGAGTTTAGCCTTCTCTTGGGCTTCGTACAAAGAAACTCTCCCCACAGAGTTATCCTCCGCTTAGGCTTCATATAAGACAACACTCCCCTGTTGAGTCAGCCTCCTCTTGGGCTTCGTTCAAAAGAACTCCTCATTGAGTTTAGCCTTCTCTTGGGCTTCGTTCAAAAGAACTCCTCATTGAGTTTAGCCTTCTCTTGGGCATCATACAATGAAAGAGATAGGAAATCTCTTAACAAGCCTCCTATTCGGCTTCCAATACAAAGAATCACCCGCGCTAAGATAGAACCCTGAAAGGATGGTTTCCCGGTGAAATCACATTCAAAATTCCCCAGAGAGTAAAATTTCCCGGTGAAATCCCTTTCAAGCCAAAGCCAGCCATACCCTATAGCTTCCTCTTGAGCTTCATACAAGGACCCTCGATGACCCTCGGAATGCCTCCTCTTGGGCTTACAATACAAGGACCCACGGGCTTCTTAAAAGCATCCCTTTAATCCAATCAATTTCTCCTCGAGATTTAGACATCTATCATCTCTATGAAAGAAGTATCTCATCTATCACATCACATACAGTCAAAAACTTTTCAAACCTTTTTTTCAAACTATTTTCAAACAAAAAACATCTCTTAATTGTAAGTGGTAACGCTTGTACACTCAAGCAAAACACCTAATACTTACAGTTAAAAGATTCAAACATCTTTTTCAAAACATGTTTCTTAAACATGTAAGTGGTAACGCTTGTACACTCAAGCAAAACACCTAATACTTACGACGAAAGATTTTAAACAGTCAATCCTTTCAAAAATGTATGTGATGAAATAGATTAGTTACATTTTTCATTAAGATGACATTTGTCTGTCTCTTACTAACTTTCGTTGCTTTCCACTAGCATAACTGGGAACTAAGATTGCTCTGACTTTCTCAACATCCTTTTGAGAATACGTAGGCACATGGTCTCATCCTTGCCGAGCAAATTTCTTTCTCCCTCAGACCCAACAAACCATAGAACCCTTTAGATCCGAGCTACAAATGCTCTGATTCCCACTAGGGGATATGTATGCAGAAGATCCACAGATCTTTGCGAGCACAATAATAATAAACACTAGGATCCCACATAATCTACTGTTTCTTAAAATCCCAAAGGAGAAACTTTCCCAATCATAGAAATAACAATTAAAACGCACAAACATATCAAACATATTCATATATAAAGCTGTAGATAACTACATATATTTAGGGTGCTCCATCTATTCCTTTATATAACAATCCCCTTACTCGGAATCTCCCCGATGCGTTGCGTCTAGTTTGCGCTAGTCGTTCGCATATCAATATCAATTGAGGGTATTTGACTTTCCCTTTTCATAATCATTAAATCATCTTTCTTGTGTTGAAAATAATAAAGCTTGATGCTCGCGGCATCTTTATAAACAAATCAAAAGATTTAAATCGTTACGAGCCAGAAGATCCGAACTCACGTTCACATCCTCTAGCGCGTCACCTTTTAACGCGAACAACCTCCTCGTCCATAGTAGCGTGCACTACAGAAGCTGAATTTGTCATAATCGGTTGAGAAACCGACATTGTTACTTGTGGAAAAGTTAATCCATGTTGCGGAGCAGAGTTTTGCTGCAAAGTAGGTATGTCAAGCGAGGTTGTTTGAGAAGTTGGTTGGCGAATTCCGATGCCAAAGTTGAAAGGCATGCCCCATGGATAGCCTTCTGGCATACTGAAGAGTGAGCTACTAGCTACGGCAGTTGAAATTGGAGTAGTAGTATCCTCGGAAATTGCTGATTGATTTTGACTGCTCGATGCTGCTTGTTGACCTTGCGTTGTGGCCAATGAGTTGACCAAAGACGTGAGTCTCTCCACTTCTTCTTATAGTGTAGTTACTGTACTATGAAGTTCAACATTCTCTTGTTCAAATCCCTCCATTACTTTTCGTCTTTTGATCTAGTATAAATGCGTTCGAGTCGGTTTGTGGGCGATCGAGAAACTCTAGGCAGCGACGGTTTGACGATCTTTTAAATTGCTTTAAGTTGTTCAAGCTGTGCAAGCTGTAAAAGTGCGAAACTGTGAAGTATCAGACTCTAGACAATAGACTTAAATGCAAAGTATGATGCATGAACATGATTGTTAAGAAGGATTTCCAAAATTTACGCTAAAGAGATATTTACGGCAAATATTTGGATGGAAAAATCAATTTTATTGATTAATGAAGGAAGATTACATCAATTATTTTTTGTTGGAGCATTGCTCACACAAATGATAAAATAAAATAAATGATAAAATTACAAACTAAATTGAACTAATTAAACATCTTCATCGGATGACGATCCAAAGGCTTGATGCAACTTGACGAGTTTCCTTCCCATAGCGAGCTTTTAGTTCAGCTTTTTCGGCTATTAGCTTGCTAATGACTCTCTTCCACTTGTTGGGAGCGGGATCGCTGGTTGTCATTTCTTCAAGCTTTCTTTTCCTTTCCTGGACGTATTTCTGGATTGCGTTATCCTTCTGGCGAATCTTCTCATCTTTCTCCATGAGCCATTCATCCTGGAAGTAAAGCGTCTTTTCATGCTCTTTGACTTGCTTCTTGAGCTTCTCATTCTCAAGGTTAGTCTTAAGGAATTTGCTTTCCAAAGCTTCCTTCTAAAACCTTGTCTTGGTCAAGGCTTCTTGGTATTCTCCCACAGCTTTAATGGGAAAATTTTTCGATTTGGAAGCGACTGAGAACATGGGATCCTCATAAGCGTAAGGCATTCGAAATTCCTTCGCTCTTTTCTTTATCCAAGAAGTGTAGGTTTCCATGGCTACACAATTCTTTTCTTTCCCTTTTTCTTTCCTTCGGATGTGGTGCCAAGCTTTGATCATCCTAGCTTTCAACCCCTGGGAATCCTCTCCTTCATGGTAGAAGTAGCTTTCCGCTATACATCCAGGAGGTTTACTACAGTTTGCGTATCCGAGCTGACGTTTTGCTAGAAATTGATTGTAGTTGATTCCCCCTTTCGTACCAATGAGAGGTACGTTGGCAAATTCTCCACAGCTCTCAATGATTTCCATCTCATTGTCTGCCAAGGTATACCAATAGATATAAATCGTTTGTGAGAGACATGAGTCTTGAGACCAATGCCACTCGTCTTTGTTTCGCGGAAGATAGGAGATTTAGGCAAGTGTGAGGTAATCCATTTGAAAAGCAGTACCTGACACACGATAGTTCCGTCTCCTTGGCGATTCCTATGATGAATAGAGGCGTCGTATCACCAAGCGAGGGTGGGGCAGGATTTCCAATCGGAAAGATCCTCGTGGCGTTGATATCAGCGAAATTTGGGACGTTGGGAAACAACACCAATCCGTAGAGGAGTAAAGCTAAAATAGCTTCAAAGGCTACCATACTACCGACGGAGAATTTGAGAGCCTTCTCCATTAGGAACTTTGAAGTCGAGTCCTAAGAGTTTTCCTCGGTAGTTAGGTTTTGTCTATCTCGGATTTCTTAATGTGAGTCATTGTTGCAATATTGGTGACTTAGGAATGGCTTCAAACCATTGAAAGGCACTTTGTCCGATCTTGAGATTCCTAGGATATCGCATACTCTTCCAAAGTAGGCATCAACGATAATCGGGGAAAGTGAAGCAGATAGGCGGATCGTAGAATTGAACGAAAGTTTTGAGAAGTCCTTCATCAACGTTAGCGTTCAGAAGAGTTAAAAGAGTTCCATAGCGTTTTCTGAAATCCGAGGGATCTTCTACCAGGGATGCTAACTCTTTTAACTTTCCTACATAAGGAATTCTAAAACTGTATCTCTTGGTGAATCTTCCTCTGACATGCATCACTCTAACCTAAAATATTTTACAAAGAAAAAATCTCTAAATTCTTTGGAAATGGGAAGAGAAATGAAGTTTTTTTTTTTTGAATTAATGAATGCATGAATGCAGCAAACATGGTTAGTAGTTATACACACGGTCAAGTGTTCGAAGTCATGAGCATGAAGCCAACGATAAGAATCAGCGTGGTTAAGTTCTATGGGCTTATTCATCGTGAATGGGTTCTCTGATGTCTGAGCTCAACACTCCCTTCAAAACATTATTGGATTTGTTGAATACTCGATGGTCCAATAATATTTTCAAGAAAACTACTTTGATCGTAGTATCGCATGACAATTACTCTAGGCTTACACCGAATAATCTCTGCACTACATCCTAATGGCCAGGATGGTTTATGTGTTCTACAGCCCACTCAGCTTCTTAAGTTCCCCCGAAAATACAGCGTTTTCGCAATTACTCGCTAAACACAATACCCTCAAGACAACCTCCAATGCGCGGGAAATATTAACTTCGAGAGCATTGAACTCTCACGTATTAATATCTCCACCTAGATCTTAAAAATGTTTCTTAAATCCGGGTTAGGATTTCTTTCCATCAAGTGAAATCGCAAAACACACAATAAAGAAAAAACAGATATATGCAAAATATGAAAAGCTTATCCCCTTTCTTTTCTTTTTGAAAACAAAAAAAGCTTGGTGCTCTCGGGCAGAGTAACGCTTTTTTTTTTTTTTGAAAAATCAAAGTTTCAGTACTCCCGGTGAAATCGCCATTTTCTGTTTGCGTTAAAGGTGTGCTAGAGGATCTGACGTGAATTCGGATTCACAGGCGCGTAACGATTTAAACTTTTGATTTGTTTATAAAGATGCATGAGCATCAAGCTTTATTATTTTCAACACAAGAAAGATGATTTAATGATTATGAAAAGGGAAAGGTGAAATACCCTCGATTGATATTGGTATGCGTAACGACTAAGCGCAAACTAGGCATAGCGCATTGGGGAGATACGAGTAAGGAGGATTGTTATATAAAGGGAATAGATGGAGCACCCTAAATATATGTAGTTATCTACGACTTTATATATGAACACGTTTGATATGTTTGTATGTTTTAATTGCTATTTCTATGATTGGGAAAGTTTCTCCTTTGGATTTTAAGAAGATGATTATGTGGGATTCTAGTGTTTATTATTATTGTGCTCATAAAGATCATGGATCTTACGCATACATATCTAGTGGGAATCGAGCATTTGTAGCTCGGATCTCGAGGTTCTATGGTTTGTTTGGTGCGAGGGAGAAAGAAATTTGCTCGGCAAGGATGAGACCTTGTGCCTACGTATTCTCAAAGGATGTTGAGAAAGTCAGAGCAATTGTAGTTCCCACTTATGCTAGTGGAAAGCAACGGGATGTTAGTAAGAGACAGACAAATGTCATCTTAATGAAAAATGTATCTAATCTATTTCATCACATACATTTTTGAAAAGTTTGATTGAAATGAAATCTTTCATCGTAAGTATTAGGTGTTTTGCTTGAGTGTACAAGCGTTACCACTTACATGTTTAAGAAAGATGTTTTGAAAAAGATGATTGAATCTTTTAACTGTAAGTATTGGGTGTTTTGCTTGAGTGTACAAGCGTTACCACTTACTGTTAAGAGATGTTTTTTGTTTGAAAATAGTTTAGAAAGAAATTTGAAAAGTTTTGAAAAGTTTTTGATTGGATGTGATGTGATAGATGAGATACTTCTTCCATAGAGATGATAGATGTCTAAATCTCGGGAGAAATTGATTGGATTAAAGGGATGCTTTTAAGAAGCCCGTGGGTCCTTGTATTGTTAGCCCAAGGAGGCATTAGGGGTCATCGAGGGTCCTTATGAAGCTCGAGAGGAAGCTATAGGGTATGGCTGGCTTTGTGTTAAAAGGGATTTCACCGAGAAACCATCCTTTTGGAAATAATTAAATTAATGAAAAGTTACGATACCGTGCATATAAATATATTTGATAAAGTTTCGGTACATATGTGGATAAACATGGTTATACACTACACATATATAAATAATATATACATATTCAACCTACAAAATCAATTTAGCAACTTAAAACTCAAGACAAATTTCATCATATTCAAGAATAATTTCAACACACTCACGTCAAATAATTTCTCACCAAATAGAACAATCATAAATACATAAAAAAATTCTCATTATCCTAATTTCCATATACTACTCATCATACAACTCATTAGAAAGTCAGAACCCCACCCTTACCTTGAATTAACGGTCTCTCTAATTTCCGGTCGAATTTCTACTTTCCGGTTCCGATTGTGCACTTCCGGTATCCTCTCCTAACCTTTGTGCCTCCTCCTTCTTCAATTTGGTTTCTTTTCTCACGTACAAACCCTATTCATATTATTTTCTTCCTTTAAATACTCCTTTATATTCTACTCTATTATTAATTAAATTAATTATTCTACTCCTTTAATAATTCAAGTTTTATTCTATCATATATTTTATTGGCCAATTAAATAATACTTCTCATTTTATTTCTCACATTATAATAAAACTCACTAAATATTTTAGTCAATTAATTTCTACTCATAATATTAATTCTCCGACTAAACTGGTTATTCACTTAATCCTATTTTCTTTCTCCCACATACAACCTTTTCCCAAAAATCTTCACTAAACCCTTATAATTCTCCTTTTATATCTCTTATAATTAAATCCAACTTATAATAATAATAATAATAATTATTATTATTATTATTATTCTATTTGGCTTAATTTTCACACCTCATTTCTACTACTTCTAACACCAATTAAATAACTCTATTAATCCACACTTATTTCTAATATTATTTCTAATAATATTCTATAATAAAATTAATTCATCACTAATTAATCCCAACTTCCGATAATTTATTTAATCACCCTAAATCAACTTATCAATTTATTAATGCTCCTTATAATTTCTTGATAAATCGAACTTGACTAAATTCCAATAAATAATTCCTTATATAATTTAATTAAATAATTTTGAATTGTTACAACTCTCCCTACTTAGGATATTTTAGTCCTCGAAAATCCATCCGACACAACTATCCTTAACATCACACTCCTAATCCTCGATTCAACAACTCGATCACGTTTAAATCCAATACTTATACTTCAATCTTTCAATTACCCTTGCAACATAATCGTTACTATTTTGCAACCATTTTAGCAATACCTTGAAACAACATCTTAGAAAATAGTAACAACTACAACTAACACTTTCTTGTACACCATGGTATCCTCACCTTAACGACATTCTCGTTGTAGCATCCACTACTTACTTACCATTAAGATAGCGAAACAATTTTTATCATCCAACATGATCCGTCCACTATCAACAAAGATTAAGGGTGATCAATTCTTCAATTTGTCAATAGATAGTGACAACCATAATAGAGATTAAACCGTCATTACTAACATTAATAGTATTCTTTTTCCAACTTGCATCCATGATTCACAGATATCAACAACTCCAACAACTTCTACAACTTTTAAAATCAATCCCAATAGTTCTACACGGCCTACTTAAACAACAACTTACTAAATTCAATCTCATAGCAACTATTCTTTTCCAATACATCCCAACTTGTCAAACAACCAAATCTTAAATTCTTACCACCTTGAATTCGAAAGCGGCAAGGCTCCTACAACATTTGCACGTGTCCGTCGTTAACATACTAATCGATATCTCTCAACTAAACACATCCGAAGCAAAGCTTCTCCCCACTTCTTCAACAATTCCTGCAAGCGGTCAATCAAAAGCAACAAGTACCAGCGATGTTCCGACACGTATAGGTATCGAAGGAAGTAAACAACGTTAGACAACAACGGTAGGACGGGACACCTCGATACCATGATGTAACACCCCAATTCTACCCCGGTAATTATTATGAAAATCAGAGTTATAAAGTTCTTTTCAACAAACAATTGGAGTATTACAATTCAACTAAACAACAACAACTTTAACACAGATACATAACACCTAAACTCGGATGAAACGAAACAACATGAATCAACTTTATTAATATTAAGCAGCGGAACTACATTAATCAACTTGGATGTCATAGCATATTTTCAACTTAAAACAATTTAAAGTCAATAATTACTTTTCATATATCAACATAATTATTCAACAACAACAAAATCAAAATAGCAAAACAACTAGCGTTCATCCCCGGTGTTACGTGTCGGGCGACAACCGACTCGAACTATGACTAAACCTTTGTTCTTCATTACGCACATTACCCACGTAGAGCAACATCACAACGAAGGGTGAGATATCTAACAATCTAATAAATCGTATGATAAATAATATATTAGAATTTAGATAAGGTAAATCAATGCTTCAGTAATTATTCATACAACCAACAAACAACTAAATAATAATAAGAAGACATTTTATTTAATCAACGTAACAGCTTAAATCAACACAACTAATAAAAACTTCAACTTATAACAACAACAACTTATAACCACAACAACTTGTAACAACGAAACTTATAGCAACAACGACATAACAACAACAACTCACAATAATAACAACTTATAGCAACAACGACTTATAACAACATCACAATGACAATCAACAAATAACGAATAATACCAACAACTTTAACACGCGACTCAATATGTGACTCAACTATGCAAATGCATGTGGTACCATTTGGGCAGAACTCCCAACTTAAAATCATGCCGGGTTATCGAGGCATTCAACAAGGCATAAGCCTTCAACGTGGTGCCATCAAGGCCAAGGCATAAGCCTTCAACTTTCAGCGTGGTGGCAATCCGAGGCCAACTTAATCATGCAATGTATGCCACCTCAACTTCAACAACAAATACACAGCGATGCAACAACAACAACAACATACAACAACAACTAGATCAACACTGGTCATTCGACCTACAACTCAACATGTCCATAAATTAGAACAATTCAACTTATTCAACATTGACCATAGGCCTACATCTTCATCAGCGCAAGCGACTTATCAACATTGGTCATCGACCTACAACTTCATCAGCGTATCAACAACAATAATAGTTTACCAATAGAATTAATACGAGCAAACAACAACCAATTTCATCACAATCTATAACCGCAATTTATTAACAACATCAATACCAACAAACAATAACAATTACTACACCATTTACAACCGCAATTTATTAACAACTTCAATACCACCAACAACAACAACAATTCAGCGGAAACAACACGACACAATTTATCACCTGCAATTATATAACTTATTCTATACTCTTAACTCATAAAAATGTCATAATAATATATAATTATAACTTTACATAGTTCTCAATAAATTATAAATCACTCTACCACGATCCCTACAATTCTAAAATAACTCTAAGGTGCTCAAAATTTCTCTACCGACAACTCTTGTATGTAAAATAATATTTATGAAAATAATTGGTTAATAATGACTCAAGTAATAGTAAAACAACTCTAAAGGGTCAAATACCTTTACCTTTAATTCTACGGCTTATTAGGTTTAATTTTAAACAACTCGAAAACAATGCTGGCAACTCTAGACATGTTAGAATCACCGAAAACCATTAAAGTATGACTCTTAATAACTCAAAACAACTCTAATAATTTTATTGACAATTCTAACAACTCTATTGACAACTTTAATAACTCTAATAGAATCAAAATAATTTAAATTAATCAATTAACCAAATTATCGTCTCTTACTCAAAACTCTTAATTTATCATATTAATAATACTAAAACTATTATAATTATAAAAGCTAATAGTTAAATAGCTAATATTATTCTCATAAACAAAACTTTATGTTATCAATATATTAAAATTGTAAATTAACAATTCTAAGGTTAGACTTTATCAAACATTAACCAATCAAATAAACTAATGCTACAATGTATGAAACATTAACTTAGATTTTCGGTTTACTCTAATATACTGGTACTGTAACGTGATACCCTCAATTATCTACCCAATTGTGATGTCTACAAAAATAATTAAATTAATGAAAAGTTACGATACCGTGCATATAAATATATTTGATAAAGTTTCAGTACATATGTGGATAAATATGGTTATACACTACACATATATAAATAATATATACATATTCAACCTACAAAATCAATTTAGCAACTTAAAACTCAAGATAAATTTCATCATATTCAAGAATAATTTCAACACACTCACGTCAAATAGTTTCTCACCAAATAGAACAATCATAAATACATTGCAAAATTCTCATTATCCTAATTTCCATATACTACTCATCATACAACTCATTAGAAAGTCAGAACCCCACCCTTACCTTGAATTAACGGTCTCTCTAATTTCCGGTCGAATTTCTACTTTCCGGTTCGATTGTGCGCCGGTATCCTCTCCTAACCTTTGTGCCTCCTCCTTCTTCAATTTGGTTTCTTTTCTCACGTACAAACCCTATTCATATTATTTTCTTCCTTTAAATACTCCTTTATATTCTACTCTATTATTAATTAAATTAATTATTCTACTCCTTTAATAATTCAAGTATTATTCTATCATATATTTTATTGGCCAATTAAATAATACTTCTCATTTATTTCTCACATTATAATAAAACTCACTAAATATTTTAGTCAATTAATTTCTACTCATAATATTAATTCTCCGACTAAAGGTTATTCACTTAATCCTATTTTCTTTCTCCCACATACAACCTTTTCCCAAAAATCTTCACTAAACCCTTATAATTCTCCTTTTATATCTCTTATAATTAAATCCAACTTATAATAATAATAAATAATAATAATTCTATTATTTCTATTTGGCTTAATTTTCACACCTCATTTCTACTACTTCTAACACCAATTAAATAACTCTATTAATCCACACTTATTTCTAATATTATTTCTAATAATATTCTATAATAACATTAATTCATCACTAACTAATCCCAACTTATAATTTATTTAATCACCCTAAATCAACTTATCAATTTATTAATGCTCCTTATAATTTCTTGATAAATCCAACTTGACTAAATTCCAATAAATAATTCCTTATATAATTTAATTAAATAATTTTGGTGTTACACACCTCCTTCTCTCGTATACGGTATGGGCGGTCCTACCCATCGAGTTCGAGATACCCTCGACGAGTCCTCCGGGGCCAAAACTGAGCGAGGCGAATGGGTCTGACTCGCCTTGACGGATCAACTTGATCGACGGCGACTCACATCCATCTGCTATGGGCGGATCTACGAGCGAATGATCGAGCATTCAACAAGAAAGTCAAGCACAAGTCTACCAAGTCGATGATCTAGTAGTCAAGCGTATCATCCTTCCACAAGGTGATCGAGGGCAAATGGACTCCCACATGAGGGACCATTTGTAGTCAAAACTATGTTTTCGTGAACTATGATACTAAGCACTATGGATGGAGAGGCTTTCCACACCCTGTGAACGTAGATATAGTCAAAAAATACTACGCATAAACGAGACCCGCTAGGTCAACTGGCCTAGGCAAAAATAAGGGCATCCTGGCAAACCAAAAGGGTTCGGGCAAAATTTAAGGATATATACACAAAAATGTACACCCGGCAAGTCGAAAGCCTGCAAAGGCGGCTTGGGCAAAAAGGTATCATTGGTGAAAACACGAAAGGCGGTCTAGGCAAAAGTTAGGGATTTAAGTGTACAACTATGTCTCATCCAGATCACCTACTTACAGACTACACTACTATTAACGGCAAGGTTCAAATAGTGAAAATCAGTTCAATCACTTTCTTCTAACAGCAAGGAGATGAGATAGTCGAAAATATATGAGCAATAACATAGTTAAAACTCGACAAGATTATCTCGCATAGCTTTTACTATTTTGACAATGTCCTCTTACTAGGACATTTGTCTCTTATATCTGATTGCAGCCATCGCAACTTTTAAAATTAATACAAATTCCTTTTCTAATTTTATTGTTGTTTGCATAAAGTCAATGTTTGCTTTGAATGATTATATGCATCGACAATAAACATCTATTCACAAACATATGAAAGCGAGCGAACAAAAGTAATTACTAGGCTCTAGGAATTGAGATGACGACTAAAGTCACCAATGCATCCCCAGTCACTTTCATAAGAAATACATCCACGGGATCACCAATCCCCGCAGGCCATCGGTCTCCCTACTAAGGCAAAATCTTCTCCAACAAAGTACTAGCGGTGTTCCAACACTTCAACATCATCACATTAGTCCCCGGGCAGTGATCTTATCAGCTACATCAGCTTCAAACTTCATCACATTAGTCTCTGAGCAGTGATCCTATCAACTCTATCAATTTAGTCCCCGAGCAATGATCCTATCAGCTTCATCATGTTAGTCCCCGAGCAGTGATCCTATCAGCTTCATCATGTTAGTCCCCGAGAAGTGATCCTATCAGCTACATCAGCTTCAAATTTCATCACATTAGTCCCCGAGTAGTGATCCTATCAACATCATCACATTAGTCCCCGAGCATTGATCCTATCAGCATCATCATGTTAGTCCCTAAGTAGGGATCCTATCAGCTTCACCACATTACGTCAGTCTCCAAGCAATAACAAGTTATGCCATATCGCATCATCCACATCAAGGTCTATACACAAGATCTCCGGCCGAGTATCTCTCAATCATTACTATTCTTCCAACATCATTAATATCCAGACTCGAGATTTGGTCAGATAGTGCATCAGAGGAATCAGAATCACCTTATTATTCCCCAGCCAGGGTTTTCAACAACCCCATCCCCAAGCAAACATCAGAAACCCCCAGCAGGCCGTTCCTATCTTCTTCAAGATGGATATGTTTTGAAATACCACAATATCTACATTCATACATCTACATTCATGCATTATCCCTAAAAGTCATAACATGTGCATATATCATAAGTAATATTGTTATGCATCACAATCTGCATAGAATTAACCATATCCTGTCAAGATTTTATTTCCCCAGCAGGTAAAAGCTATTTTCCAAGCAGAAAGTCAAAGATTAATACCCGAAACAAGACAGGAGAACTATCTAAACGATCATGAAAATTATTTCCAGACAACAGGTCAAAGATTAATGCTCGAAACAAGACGGGAAATCTATCTGAAAGACCACACAAATTGTCTCCAGGCAACAGATATTGGATTAACACCCGAAACAAGACGGGAAAACTATCCGCATCCTGCCAAGTATTCATTTCAGAAATAACCAAGGCGAAGGTTTATTCTGACTCTCTCTTATTATCAACAGCCCCGAATGGCATCCTTAAGCCTATCTCCGACTATACATCTTTGTTTCTCCAGATGGCATCTTAAGCCCATCTCCGTTGTCTCTTCTACTCAAAGACAAATCTGAGTCTTGCGTCGACTCACTCTCCGGACTTCTCCAAATGGCATCTATAAGCACATTCCGGCGCATCATTAGCTGCGATCCTATTTCGTACAACAGCGAGTGTAAATTTTCAGGTGTACTCGAGTGTTCAATCATCTTCTACTCTCAGGTCACGAAAGGAAAGCATGCCAATCTAAACCTTCCATACAAGATGATTGAGCAGGGGCAACTGTTCTACCCAAAATTTGCCCTCCCTTCTCAAGACAACTCACATATCCATACTCAAGGATTTCTGAGGGTTGACCGGACAAACCTCTCCCAAGCAATCAACCCAAACTAGGGTTTTGCCATTCTCGAGTCAAGATGGACTTCCAATGCTCCAAGTGACCATCATACCTCATCCTATGCTTCAAATAATCACCATGTCAAGTTTTAAGCCTCACAAGTCAAAATTGCTCATCTAACTGCTCAGATAAGTGAAAATCAATTGTATTGGACAAAAACTCAACTATGGTCAACATACAGTCAAACTTCATAATTTTTGGTCAACACCAATATTTTGAAGTAATATTCATCATTTGCTCAAGGGTTGATCATGATTCCTCAATAAAGTCATGATTTGATCAAAAGTCAAAGTTTCTAAATTAGGGTTTTTCAAACAAAGGTCAACAGAACTTTGACCAAGCATAACTTTCACATACTTTATCAGAAATTTCTCCACCACAACTCATTTTGAAGAGAATTCAATTCTCTACAACTTCATGTCTCACAAGCTTGGGCTAGAAATGCTTCATTTCGAAGTTATGGATCAAAACATTACAGGTCTTTTTAAAAGTCAACAAAAAGTCATCGTTTTGCAAAGAAGTGTTCATGAGCATGGAAACTTCAATGAAGATGAAACCAAAAGGGTTGTTTAGAAGACATCTTGAGCTTTCTAAAAAGTCCAAGAACACCCAAAAATGTTAAAAATTGATCAAGATACACATTGTGAAAGTTGAGCATTTTTGAGGAGGTGCATAAAGAGAAATACTTGACAAAATCAAATATTTTCCAAATGGGTCTAACTTTTCTTGATTCAAACTTGTTTCTAATCCCAATTGGAACCTCCAAGCCCAAGGCTACGTTTTTTATCTTTTATTTTTATTTATTTTGGATTTTTATTCATTTAAAACCAATTTAATTAAAATAAAAGATATAAAATCAAAAATTAAGTGCAAGATTGATTTTCTCTCCTTCTTGAGGTCCAAGCAAGCCAATTGGTCTGATTATTTTGAAATAATAAAGATTGGCAAGAGATTTGATTGAAATTGGTTCAAAAAGGCAATATTTGGTTTTATTCCAAATCAAATATTTTCTCATTGATTGGCTGTGATTTCTTCATAATTTTGACCTAATTAACTCTAGTATATATACACCGATTCGGATGCCACAAGGACGATTTTGATGCCTCAAGAACCCTAAACCAAGTGAAAAAAACCGTGGCATTCAAGCAACCTAGTAGTCAAGATTTCAGGCCGATTCAATCAATTCCAAGCCTTGCAATCAATTCCTGGAGGTCCACTGATCCTTCCCAGACGTTCATAGATCACAAAAGCATCCAGAAACACGAAATCACTATCACGGTTTGAGCAAACTTTTCTCAAAATCGATTGCATAGATACACTCATATTTAACATGTTTCGATTTTTTTCTCATGTTTAGAATTCTGCTTGCAATGTTTCTGGATGGTTTGATTCGTGTTTAGTTGCAGATTAAGGATGTTGCCATTACTAGAGTTTTGAAGCTCTAAATTGGGGTTTCTCGATCCAAGTAAAATTAGCCAAAACGATTGGCACCATTGCATTCAGGAGTGGTTTTCCAGTCGAATCATGCCCCCACCTAAATTTATATTACCTATTGTGAATTTTTGAAACTTGAAGGTACTGTAGTGACGGACAAAGTCGTCAATAAAAGTTGCTACGAGCAATGACCGTAGGTAAAGTCACGGTTCAAAAGCGGAGAAAGGCGAAGGCCTAGGCGCTTTACATTTTAAATTAATTTGAAAATTGTTTTCACATATATTCTTATCGTTTCATTATGCTAACACTTGCACAACCGGATGGCAAGGCGTGTAGCGTTTGACCGGGAGGGCACGAGTTCGAACCTAGCTCCTACAAATATTTTATCACTTGCCAAACTAACCAATTTTCTCATTATTTTTCCATTCAATTTATTTCTTTTCAAATATTTTTCTAACATATTAAAAATCACAAGAAAATATTTTCTTTTTGCATTTAGGTCATAAAAATGCTTATTTAATTTTTAACATAAAAAAATAATATTTTTCATTCATATTTTAATTAATTGTTAATTAATCGAAAAATTAACTTTTAATTGTTTTTCTATACTACAATTAATCCAGAAAATTCCCAAAAGATATTTTCTCATCTAGTTAGGTCTACTAACCTTAAAACTTTTTCCTAACTCAAAAACCTTTTTTCACTAACATTATTTTCTCTTATTTGCAATTCAATTCTTTTTCCGATTATTGTAACTACTTCCAGGTTGTAATAGTTAGGACTATTTTCTCGCATTTTCTTTTCCAATATTATGTAACTGCTCATGGGATGTAATAATTTAATTAGGCTTTACTTTCCGCACTCCTCAATTATGTAACTTCCCCAAAGCCATGTAATAGCGTAGGATTTACTTTCCGCACTTTACATTTCTGCAATTCACTTTCTGCACCTATTAATTGCTAGTAACTAGGCGTGTATGACAAGATTAATTTAATCAATATAAATCACTAATCGCAAGATAAATCATCTGAAAACAGTACGCTTTTCTCACACATGCACCCCCTAGGGTATTCTCTCTCGTTGCCTTACAAATGGTCAAGTCCCTCGAACGTAGAGATATCTTAGCACGGTTGCCTACGAAATATCATCATAGTCCCTTCGACTTAAAAGATCATAGTCCCTCGATGTTGCCTACGAATACATGATCTCGTCCCTCGGTTGTTGTTCTGAAAAGTGATGATCGTCCCTACGAATGTGCTAGGATACTCCTGAAGTTGCCTTCTATGACCATCGATGTCCCTTCGAATGTCCCTTTACATCCAACGAATAGGGTTACCTACCAACTAATGGTATGGATAGCGCTGTTCTAAAG
>CM038795.1:24641635-24760740 GCA_021764765.1 Vicia sativa | reverse complement strand
TAGTCCACAGACGGAAACAGGATGATACAGTAATCGTAAACTTATTCGTGTGGATCCTATGATAGATGGCTTTAAGTTTTCTACCAAATTCCCCATGGATGGTTCTAAGGTTTTCGCTAATGTTCCTGAGTCCTCGATCCCTTTAACAAACACCACATCAATGAGGCCTACATGGTGATAGTATTTGGAAAAGTATACCCCAAGAAACTCTTAACGGATACTCAAAATCTTTCGAGCGGTACGGTCCAGTTTGATATCTTAAACAAACTTAGAGTTATAGGTCATTTGTCTAGAAATTGAAGTCCGTGACTATCACGTCAACAACCTCCTTAAAATAACCAACTCTAAGTCAGATGATAATCCCATCCTAAAAAGGTGACCTAGAAGTCTGTAGTGGGCTTATCTATGCATCAATAATCCCATCAAGAATTCTACACAATAAATATATACACATGATAATAAATAAAGCATAGGAATAAATGATTGAAACATAAACATAAAATAAAGTACAAAGAAGAAAGTAAAATAAATGATAAAACACACAACCCACAAATGAACTCGAACTAGGTTAACTCGCTTGAGAAAACGCCCCCGTTGAAGTCGCCAATCACAACTCGTTTTTTACAAAAATCATTTAATTTTCAAAAACAATGAAATCGCCACCTAATTTTATTTGTTCTAAAAGAAGAACGGAAAATATAGATAAAACCCAATGAGAAAATGATAAGACGGTTCATTTAGATTAAGAGTTGCGTCTCGGAGTTATATGTGGAAGGTATTAGCACCCTCACATCCATCATACTCGATGGTACCCATTTAGTTCAAAATGTGGTGTGTGTTAGTGTGAAAATTTTACGATCTTCTAAGTTTGAAATGAGAAAGAAAGGGAGAAGAAATGTTTTTATTATTTTGCTCGCCTTTAGTCGTAAGACTTAGTGCCCACGTGACTCGCAATGGAAAGTCGAGCCGTAGTTCGGCTAGAAAATGTTTGTTTGTTGATTGATTTTATGAAAAGACAAGTCGTCATTTTTAAATGAGAGGACTCGCCAACATCCACAACGCAGTGATAAAGAATAAAGGACTACGCGACCAGAATGAGGGAGGGTTTGAGAACACCTCTAGTACCTGGAGAAGTCGAAACCTTGGGAATGAAGAAGCATCTCAATTATAAATGAATCATGTCTAATCTTGAAAAGGCTTAAAGGTAAAGGTGCTTGACGACAAAAGAAGTTTGAGTGAGTTAAGATTGATTTTAAGTCGGATGACAAGTATCAAACATTAGGCTATCATCTAACGATTCAAATACTCGAAATTGGTGAGTGAGCTCGACCAATCATCTCTCATCCAAAATCTTTATTATGAAAAGGAGTGGGCAAAGTTCACATTTATTAATGTATGGAATAAAAGTATTTGTCATTACGCTATCATCTAATGGCCCAATATTTTAAATTTAATTAAATCGTCGGCTATCATCCAACAATTTAATTAAATGCAGAACACTATATTTTGTTTTAGAACATGGATGTGTTTTAGTTTATTAGGCTACCATCTAACAAACTAGAAACTTCAATTCATTTAAATCGTTAGGCTAACATCTAACAATTAAAACAAATCTCATCCAAGTATTTTATGAAAAACATTTTGAAAACAACTCGACGTTGATCGAGGTTTGAGAAGAAGACTCGACGTTGGATCGAGTTTTATTGAAAGTGTTTTAATTTATTTGGTGAATGGAGAAAGAATATGATATGAAATGTGCGGAGATGGAAGAGGATCGACATAATTGTAAATAACAAATAAAATCGACAAAGCCTATACAAGGTGGCCAACCTAAGTATAAAACAAATAAATTACATGTGTACTAGCAAAGTGGGTTGTCTACTATAACGACTAATTGAACAATTAATCAAATAGGCTCACCGTAAGAAGGCCCGGATCAAGCGTACATGTGTGGTCATCGCGACGCTCTAAGGTTTGTCGACTTTACGGTTTAAAAATGATTTACAATTATCATTTAAAATGATATATTTTTTTGGTTTTGTAAGTGATGTTAAATTAAAATAAAATAAATGTGCACTAGATAATTATTACAAGAATTGTTTTCGGGAGAGGGATACATGAATTATAAATGGGATTAAACGGAAATAAAATAGAAAGCGGTAAATTAATTACAACGCAACAAGGGATTGGGATACATTTTTTCCGAATGGGGATAAATTGAAATTAAAGAGGAAACGGTAAATTTAAAAGTATACAAACAGAAATTAAATACGGTGAAACTTAAATATCTATTATTGCATTTTATTTTATTAATTAGAATAGATTATATGAACTAAATCTAAGAAATCGGTATAAGAAGATTACGGTAATGTAATCGAACTTATTTATTAATGAATAGATAAAGTATAATAATAAATGTAATATGTATATAGTATATATTTACAATACTAAATATAAGAAATAAAAATAATATGTATAAATATATTTACATTATAAAATATAAAATAAAATAAAAATGCAAGTATATTGTATGTACATTATTAAATATTAAATACTAATATGAATATCAAAATGCTAATGAGAGAGTATAGATGTGAATTGAAATGAATGCTTTGACCGATTCCTCGATATCTTCACAAGTAGCAAATATATTAGTAAAGAGAGGGATAAAATAAAATGAAATTACAATAAATCGGAAAACATTAGTAAACAAAGAAATAAAATCAAATGAAATTAACATGAACTATGTACATGTATAAGCAACGAATTATAATTGAAACATGGAAAATGAATTTGAACTGCATAATAAACATTAAATTGGCAGCCACCAAACAAGCCGATTTTACTCAAGGTGAAAATGATTGTTCTTGCTTGAATTCATATACTAAATAAATAATATGCTTCCCCATAGTTTCTAGATTATATTTACACGCATTAAACGCCGTTAATCAATAAACCATCATCTAAACTATACAAACATCGCTTACTCAAAATTCCAATTGAAATTAAAACGTGATAATACAATAATGTGGCATTGCAATCGATAGTTTCTCATTCATATCTCACGCAGTAAAACGGGTCAATATTGAACCCCTCAAAACTAAGCATAGATACCATTCAATCACAAACTTCAATCTAATTAAAATAAGAACTACATAGTAAACACGTGTCCCAATAGTTTCACTTAGATTTGTACGCCGATAAACGCGGTATTATCATTAAACCGTCATTGAAACTAATCTTGATACTATTCAAAGACAAACTACAATCGAAATTAAAATGAAAACAAGATAATATAACGGTTTCTCGGTCAAATCGTACGCGAGTAAACGCGACATCAATATCAAACCTTCATCGAAACTACACGAGTATTGTTTCACTCACAATTCCAAATGAAATGAAAGTAGCATAATAATACGGCATCCAAACGGTTTCTCAACTAGATTTACACGCGAATTAACACGGCATCATCATTTAGCCTTCATCGAAACACTTTGAATTTAAGCTTAAATTGTATTAAAATCTAAATCAAACAAAATGAATAAAGCAATGATAGAAAACAATCGGTTTCCCCGCAAAGTTTCTTGGTTGGATTCCACGCAAATACACGCGGAAACAACAAACCTTCATCGAAACTGACCACGGACAACAATATATCATTATCAAAAATAAGGTATAAAACAAAGTTATAATACATGATTTTCTCATAGATTTTAGCAGAATAACAACTTAGATGCTTGGATTTAACATAAATAGCATAGAGTTTAACGCAAAACAAAAGCATATACCGTAACATTACGAACCAAAACCTCGTGAGTATCACATGGTTCATCGCAGATCACATAGTTATCACATGACTTTAGGGAAGATTCAAACTCAAAACCAACATAACGCTTTTTAACGTAAATTATGATAATGTGTCTCAATATCGATTTACACCAATTCCAATAGATTCAGATTAGAAAGTGAAGTGGACTGACCTTATCAAATTGAAACCGTTAAAAGGGAAATACAAGGTGGTTGTATTGATCTCGAGCGTAAATGTAAAGCGATGAATGGGTATGGTGCTGGTCAGAAGGAAACGCGCCGATGGAGGGAACCGAGAGGAACGAAGGCGTAAGGATATTGTTATGGGTCCGTTGAAAATGAAAACGAAGGTCATTGTTGGCCATGAGTTACGGGTGATACTGGGAGACAGTAGATAAGGGAAGTGGATGGAAGAGTAAACAGAGGCGAGGGTTCCGCTTTGGTAAATAGAAACAGCTGGATGGAGATTGACTGAGGAGGTTTGAAATGGAAGAAGGAGGAGTCAAGGTTGCGTTGCACGAGGGAGTTCGGGGTCGCGCGGTGAGAGTTGCTACCGTCAATTTTACTTGAGGAACCAGAACAAGAGATCGTGGGTCATCTGAAGGAAACCGGTTGTTTAGAACGGAGGTTGGTGGTAACGAGGGTTGGAGAATGTAAGGTTGAAGGCTGGATGTCACGGTGAAGGAGGCGCCGTGGTCGTTGGTTTGATGGCAAAGGGGGTAACAATGTAACAGTGATGGGTTACAGTGAGGATGATGGATGGGAAGGAAGTGAAATGGAAGAGGAAGTAACGATTGAGGAAAAAAGATGGATGAGGTTGAGGGTTGCGTGGTTACTGATGAGATTAAAGGTAAGGAATGGAGATACTCGGTGGAGAGGAAACACGAGGACAGAGGGTTTGTTCCGATGAGTGAAGATGATGATGGAGAATTTACGTTTGGGTGTATTACAAATGAGGTGATGATACTGGATGAAGGGAAGGGTATGGAGGCAATGAGCGTGTTCATGAGACAAGAGGAAGTCGCTTTTTTTTATAATTTTGGTTTTTGTCGCTTCCTACTATTCCTTTTTTTTTCAATTCCTCTCCTTAATACAAAGACAAGTAGCATATATATATCCAAAAATAGGGTTTAAGTTATTTTAAAAATGCCTAAAATTCCTCATAATTAAATGGGCCACAAAATTGGTTACTTAAAATTTAATAAGCCCAAACATATTTTTGTTTGATTTTTTTGAGATAAAAATTGGACATCTAAAATTGTCAAAATGATAAAAGTTCGGACAATAAATTATCCGAAAAAATAGTATAGCATATTAAAATAAACTACTTAATTTTGTAAATTAAAGAAAAATTATTGAAATGGTTAAAATCGAAATAAAATGATGATAAAGAATACCCGACTTTTTAAAAAACTTACAGTTAAAACGAGTCTTCAAACTTTATCGAAAAATTACGGAGAGCATTTTCATGATCTACGCGACACGAGATTCAAACAAAGGAGTAAAAGATGAAAACTTGAAATATTTTCCCGCTAATTTTCGCAAAGGTTTAATCTCTTTTAACAAATTGCTTACAAAACCGAAATATTGATATCATCGACATATAAATAATTTAGAACAATGCAAAAATGTATAAAGAAGTAAAATAAATGAAATAAAATAACGGTATTTTACAATTATAAACGATGTAATATCGATTTAAACCGACTTTTGATCGCTTTTAACACGACAAATGATGCACATGCCATGAGTGAATGACTGTTTTTTAAAAATATAAATACAATGCAAATAGAAAATAGTGGTAAAATTTGGGGGTGCAGCTACATCCGATATAATCGTAGTTTCAGGTCGAATCCAAATTGGGTGTAGCTTATAAAATAAGGACTTGTAACCTAGTTTAGTGAGCTAACCGAAATTAGTAAGGATGTAATCATTAGATAGATGTAGTGAACCACCGGACTTGTGGAATGCTCACCATACTCCTCTAAATCTTTGGTAAGAGGCGATGTATTGTTCTTGGAGGAAGCTGTGAAGCAACTCTAAGGTGTGTTCTAAGTTTGAAGCAAACTGCGTTAAAACTTAGTTAGGCTTAATTAGAAGTGTTTCTTCTATATTTTGTTATTATTTATCACTGTGTGTGATTGTGTGGGAGTGAGTGGGGTCTCATATCTAAGAGGTTCTTAGGTAGAAATTGCATTGGGTAGTGATTAAGTGAGGAGCTATAAACGTGGGAGTTTAGCTCTGAATTGACATCACCGATAGTGGATTTTATCCCATGCTTGGTAGCCTCTAGATGTAGATGTGTTACACCGAATTACATAAACAATTTTCTTGTGTTTTTTATGTTTTATGTACTAGTTTACCATACATGTGTGTTTATGTCAGACTAGATGTCTCGACATCCTTACGAGACATATGTGTGTTCTATATTAGAATTTCACATGGTTTATGACCTTCAATGTATTATGATCTTGCTAAAATATTTCTTTGTTAAAATTCATAATAATATTCATAAGAAAATTTGTAAATGTAATATAAATGTAATTTCATACCTCCATCCCATATATGTCTAGCCACATGGGTGGGATAAAGAGGAGCAGAGATAAGTCAAGGTCCCCTCCAAAGACCGAGGCCTGGGTCGCCGCTTCCTCCGCTGCTCTAGTATCTCCGGTGCTCGGTGGCACCGATGCTCCATTATCTTGATGTCACCGATGCCCGGTGGCACTGCACTGTGTGTTGGGGATGTAGCATCGTCTCACCTCGATGGTTGCCTGTGTACCAAATGAGGATCCCGCCTCAAAAATCCTAGGTGGTGAGGATGTATATCCATGTAGGATGGACGAACTAAGGATGGTATGGAGAATATAGTATGATATAGGACTAAGATGTAGAAGGAGTAGCATCAAATCCGTAAGAATGTGCATCTAGCATAGCTGCATGTATGTCGAAGGTGAATATGTCAAATGAGGATGAGTTTCCCGACTTCTCTCTCTCTCCATATAGAAGCATGACATGCAACCCTCCCGTGCCTCAAACGTGACGGTCTGTCATCCATGTCTCCTGTAGAAGTAAGAAAGAAACGTTAGCATATGGCTTAAAGTGGAAAACATGGAAAAATGCAAATGTAAACCTAAGTATAGTTCCGTTTTGTTCTTCCCAAAACCGAAGTAAACTTCCGGTTTCTTCTGTGAAAACAAAACTACGCGGGTGGGTGTCCCAAAACCCCAAATGTTTAAAAAATGCATTGATCGTCAAATAAAGTTTACAAATTGTGTTCTAATAACTGCTAATGATATAAACTACATAAAACAACACATTGAAAATCCTATTTCACTATTTTCAATAGAAATTACATAAACTCTAAAAATATCTTAAATCACTTACTTGATTGATTGGTAGTGGTTGTTAATTGTTTGATTCCGTTAGCTGTTATATTTATTCAATGCTTGATGATTTGTGTTGATTGTTTGAGAAAAAAATTGATTTTGAGAGAAGGGTTGAAAAGGAGAGTTTGAGAGAGTTTATGTTTGTTTTTGAAATAAGTTGTTGTTATGGGAGGGAAAGAGTTTCTGACACCCTTAAGGAAAATATACTTTCGATTTTCACTCAACCCTTTTCAACGTGATTTGCATGATATAGATGCGAAACGGAAATATATTTCCAATTTTGAGAAACATTTTAGGAAATTTGTTTAGTGCGCAAGAAGGTTATGAGATGGAATAAGAAATTCACTTATTATTTCTCTATTCACTATTGTTTCTACTTATTAAAGTACAAGAGAAGAGGGAATTGTTTCAAAAAGAACCCTTGGTTTGCTGAAAGAAATAGAAATGCTTTTTCTCTAAAGTAACATGTTAATAAATGTAAACATAAAAATATATTCCAAAATTATAAACATATCAATCTTCTAACAAGAAAATGAATTTTAGACTTTAAAAAAATGTTAAAATTAATTTTAACTTAACTATTATAGACATTTTAATACGTGCTTGAGTTGAAAATAAATTATAGTTTGCATAAAATAAAGGCCATGGAGATAAAATAAATAAAAGATGATAATACACTGAAGGTCATATATAAGATGATACGTTGTATTGTCATATATGAGAGATTTTGGATTCATTACATGGATATTTATTAATTCATGTAAAGTGTCTCTACGATCTAATTAAGACACTTTTACACTTGCCATAGATACACTGCACCTTGTGTTCAAAGTTCCTTCTTTCCATTCAATGTCCTTTTGACAATCAGAGTCCTCAACACATTTCCGACCATCAGCGAGACCATTAGCGAGGATGGCTAAAATAGATTCAAAATAATAAATTAGTGTTTCCAAAAGAGACAAGATTTTTCTAGTACAAACAAAGAACTAAAAATAAATTGAGAAAGAAAATGTTCACCATTATCATTAGCGCAATAATATAAGAACAAAATTATAGACAGGACGATATAAATTTGAGAATTGCAATCATATTTTTTCTGCTTTTATGTGATAGATAGAGTAAGATTTGATCAACTTATAGTGTGTAAAATTAAACACTATTTATAAAAAAAATTAATAAAATGAATGTCGCTTAAGTGAATAAATTGTTTGTATTGTTCTTCAGTTACAGTTAATAAATATGTCATGTAATTTAATATTGTTTAGTAATAAAATATTACTACTACTTTTTATCAATTTATAATTTTTAAATCTTTCATTGTAGGAAAGGGGCAATAAACACACTTATTTTTATCCTAGTTCACTGTTAACGAAGCTACTCTAATCCACCCATCAAGGTGATTTTCCTTCAACAAAGACTTAATCCACTATAATCAAACTGATTACAGATAACCTACAATAAATTAGATCAACCTTATTGGCAACCCCAATAAGTCTGTCGATCCTTATTGCAAATCCACTCAAGTTGCAGCAGGAGTCTTCTTGAAATCAAACCTTCACTCGATCTCAAGAAATCAATCAACAACGGTTGAATACTTTCGGTGTATTAAAGATTGATTCTTTAAAGTAGATTACACAGACGTTTCATTACAAAGAAAACACCTAATTCTTTTACAACAAGATACGAGCACCAACCCTTTTCCTATTTACAAAACTATACACAAAATATTTTCCCTAAAGAGTTTGCACAACACTTCGGTGTAGTTTTGCTTGAGCTTGAGTTAATCTGATATATTTTTGTAATGTTGATTCTTACATTTCTTTATCTTCCAACTCTTCCTTTTATATCTTGTAAAAGAGATTCGTTGAAAGGGTAGAAAGGTAATCAAAATTTAGTTGTTTGTTCTCAACTTCCATAATGAAAGTGGTCACAGTATAGTACAAAATAACTTTCATTAGGCCACCCTATAGGGTAGAGGTCACAAACACATTATGTACCTTTTGTCCTTTCATAACCTTGTCTTCAGAGTCTTTAACACTTGGTCGTAAGAACTTTCTTGTCTTAAGATCATCAGAACTTGTTCAGCAGAACCTCGTTTTCATAATCTTCATAACTTGTAACACACATAATTAAAGCTTTAAAAGGCCTCCAAAACTTAACCATAAAGTCACGATCAGAACCTCTTATACTAGCGTTTCTAAGATACATTGTAGAAGACATATTTATAATCTTGACTTCAACTATAACACTTAACCACACATTTTATTCTAGTAGTGTATGCTCAGAACATTATAGCAGCAACTACACACTAGAACAAATAACCTGTAAATTATCATCAAAATCTTAAGGCCAGCCATAGAAACACTTCTTGTTATTTAAATCTCTCCCTTTTTGATGATGACAAAACCATGTATTTTGATAGAACAATTTATACATGGTAATCACTTTAACCAAAAAATTCAAAGCCAAGCGCACACCTCCCCTTGAATCTGTTAATCCCAAAATTTCATTTAAGCTTGTTCATAGTATCCCCCTGAGACCAAGACTCACAAAATTAATTTTGAGTTATCAGAACATAGAGATAGAGAAGTAACACTTACCTACAACAACTCGTCAGAGTCTGACTAGAACACCTGGTCTTCATCTCAGAACCTGGTTACTATCAACACTTGATGAAGAAGCAAAACTTGACTTTGAGCCTGATTGAATAATGTCATGCATTATGTATCAACACTTCTATTTCATGATTATGATATCACAACCGAAACACTATACTTATGGAGAAGGTCACTACTTCTTAAGTATCAGCATTTGACCTGATATATTCTAGTATATCACACATTCGTAAAGTTCACTACTCGAGTAGAGCATATATTGTAGAAGCACATATTAAAGCACAACTTTGAGCGGAATCTATGTATGACAAAATGCATTCGAGTTTTGACTTGTCTTCCTTTCAGGAGAGCACGACTTCTTAAGATTTAAGTCTTAATTCCATACTTTTAGAAATTTCACAATTTCTGAACACTATGATATCAAGCAATATCACCTTAGTTTCACTAAGTTTATAACTTTTGAATTTTGTTTGGTACATCTGTTTGAATATTAATATATTCACAAAGTGTAAAACTTCTTAGATATAAAATAGAGTTGATTTCATCCATAAGGTTTTCAACCTTAGAATCAAGATCTTCATTTTCAACCTGTCTTAAAATACTTATTGAACTTGTTCAGAATTCCTAGATTGAAAAATCAAACAAACAGTTAGTAGCAACAACATTATACATGTTTGAGTTTAAGATTATGAGAATAAATATTGTAAAAATCATTTTTAATTTCTCCCCCTTTGTCATAAATCAAAAAGAGCCTCAAGGAAAACCAATAAAGACAAGACAAGATGTTACTGACATAGGGAAAATAAAGATGATTTATATATATCCCCTAGAATATTATGTCTCTCAAGATATCACCAAAAGTGCAAGGATATTAGAAAACGACAACAACCTTTTATATGAATAAGATTCCTTTTAACTTTTTGGTAACCATTTTGATAAGGGGGATTTTCATTGTTCAGAAAAGATCCATTCAAAGAATAGATGATTCATGAGAACATCTTATTCATGAATACTTCACTTAATCAAAAGTCACATGTTTCATAAACCTACAATGTAAAACTTAGATGTCCATATTGCATTTTGGAGCTTCAACAAATTGATTTAACACCTTTTTCATTCTGGACATGGAACTATGTTTAAATTGTTTAGAATGAAAATAAGTCTATCTACAGTAAGGGGTTTTGTAAAGATGCCATCCGCCTGATGATCGGTGTCGACAAAATTTAAAGAAAGAACACTCTTCTGGACATAATCTCTGATTAAATGATGTTTAATTTCCATGTGCTTAGCACTAGAATGTAAGATGAGGTTTTTAGATAATCAAATGGCAGAAGAATTATCACAATAAATAGGAATATTGATTTATAAAATTGATAATCCTCTAGATGACTCTTCACCTAGAGAATTTGAGTGCTGCAATTTACTACAGAGTTATATTTAGCTTCTGGTGATGAGAGTGCAATTGTTGATTGCCTCTTTCTGGACCATGATACAAAGTCTTCTCCCATAAATTGACAACTTCCAGAGGTACTCTTCCTTTGAAAGTCTATTGTTGCACCCCAAAATTTCCCCTCTTCATTTTACCCTAATCGGCTTAGGTTTTATCATCATTTGCATACATACATATCATTATTACTGTGGCCACATGATTAAAACAGTTATCTCGTGAGAATTACGGAAGACTATTGGTCTGTTAATTGATACAACGAAGCACAATGTAGTGTTTTCAAGTATTGAGCGCACACCGTGAATTTCCCAAGCTTTCTAATCAAGGATTAATCAAGTCCTCTTCCTGACAATATCTCATGTGCTCCATTGCACTTTTTATTACGATGAAAGTTCAACATTCAAGTTGATTTGAGATAATGCTGGTTGAAAATCAGCATTTTGACAATGGAATTATGATATTTGTAAACTTCACCCGATTCGATATTTTGTAACGTCTCTTTCAGAATCAGAGTCTTCTTAGAATTATTTAGAATTCATATGTTCAGGTCGAAGGCTAATTTGGTAAAGAAGATCCCTGGAATGGAAAAATACTTGAAAATCATACTATATAGTGGATTTGTTGGTCACTAGTTCTCGGATGACTAAAAATTCGTAACTTGAGATCGAAAAATTGCTTGGTAATAGTTCCTCATGTGTTTGAACTGTCTCAATGTCTTCTTCAATTTATATGTTGGGGTTGAAGGCTAATTCTTTGAAGAAAGTGTTTGAATTACAAATTTCCTGAAGTTTGGATACAGTGGATTTGCTAGTCCGTTGTTTATTGGGCATTCAAAAATTCGTAAATCTCGACTGGTTCGACATTTTCTAGTGGCTATCGGGGTTATTTCCGCCTTGACTTCTTTGACAATTCTCATGTTCGACCGAGAGCGAATTTTGTGTAAAAGATCCACGAAGTGGAAATTCCCTAAGAATAATTCGTTAAAAAAGAGTATTGTTCCTCTATTATCAGATGTTCAAAAATTCATCACTTATGACTGGATAAACATTTTTGAACGGTTCTCTAAGCGAAAAATCCATCTTGATGTCTAATCTGTTTCGTATGTTTGAGTTGGAAGCCGATTCTCTGAGGAAGATCTCCGAACGCGCAAATTTTCTGAAATTTGTATAGCAAAAACCATTTTTTGTTCCACTAGTTCACGCATATTAAAAAAAACCATAACTCTCTCGATTTTTACCGTATTGATACAATTCTCGCGACTGAGCGTTACAAATTTTGTTAACCACAAGTTTGATATAGGGCCCAATTTTGAATTATGCTCGAAAGGTTTCAATTCATGGATCACATCATATGTTTCAAAAATTCATAACTCGCTCAATTTTTATCGAATCGGAGTGGTTCTTTTGGTCAAGCGTCACAAATTTCTTCATATTCGATTTTGCTTCAATTGTCGAGGCTTAGTTTTACACCGAAGAGATGAGCTTGTGAGTTGATCTCACATTGTACATGCAAAATGAAATTTCAACATTAGTAAAAAACAAGGAATTTTACACTCTCTTTGTCAAGCCTAATAAGGCTTAAAGCCTCTTCTATATAATTTGAATTTCAAATTTCACTCTCCTCTTGGATCATTTTTCATAGAAAACTCTATTCTCTTAAATTCTCTTAAGCTCAAGAACACAAAACAAAACAAAAACTCAAGAACCTCCCTCCTAGATTTTTCCAATCAACACCCCTTCGATCAAGCAAGCTCCTCCTAGCCGTTTACCTCTGCAAGCCCTCCCTCGACGATCGGTCTCGGGAGATCCTTCGCTCAGTCGCTCCTATCGGCCATCTCGCGCAAGTACCTCCAACAATGATCTCCTTTCTCCATAACATCCACTGTAGCCGCTTTGATCACTTATCCGCAACCTCTTCTTTGATTCACTTTGGTAATCTCTTTGATACTTGAGCTTGCTTAACTTGAATGATTTTAAATCAAATGGTTATAGCATGAAGTGAATTTTGATTATGGATTTAAGCACTTAATTATTGAATATTATGGATTTAATTGATTCTTGAATTTCGATTATGAACAAATGTGGAATTGAATAATACTTTAATCAATTGTTTGAAATTCATGAGTATCTACGCGGTAGCTTTGATTTAATTATTGATTTTTCGTGTCGAAACTTAAATCGGATTCAATAATTATTGATAAGTAAGTTTCATGAGTTGATTTAGGTCAATTTTGATAAACTTTGAGAATTGAGTTTGTTGAGATTTACGCGTCGCAGTGTGATTTCGATTCATTTTTCCTTGATAATTGTTTAAACTCATGAATCAAAATTAATTTTCAAGTTTCTTCATCACTTTCGACGCGTAAATTGAACTCGTTTCAATGTTTGATAATTCAGGTACCGATGTCATTTATTTTCTTGCAATTTACTTGTGGATTTTGAGCAATATTCCAAGTGTTGATGTTTGACTTTATTGTGCGTTAAATGCTAAATTCCAATTGAATCTCATTCCATATCGAGAGCATGTTTTGAGTCTGATCCCTTACTTCGGAGAAATCACTTTCGATCACATTCCACGAGAAGAGAATCAGCTGGCAGACGCATTAGCTACTATGTCATCTATGTTCAAAGTCAGATGGGACAACGAAGCTCCCCAAATCATCATCGAAAGTTTGACGAACCGCATATCTGCTAGAACTTGATAACGAACGATGTAACAACAACAACAACAACATACAACCACAACAACAAATACACAACGATGCAACAACAACAACATACAACAACAAAAACTAGATCAACACTGGTCATTCGACCTACAACTCAAGCATGTCCATAAATTAGAACAATTCAACTTATTCAACATTGACCATAGGCCTACATCTTCATCAACTGCAAACAACTTATCAACATTGGTCATACGACCTACAACTTCATCAACGTATCAACAACAATAATAGTTTATCAATAGAATTAATACGAGCAAACAACAACCAATTTCATCACAATCTATAACTTCGCAATTTATTAACATAATTAATACCAACAAACAATGCGTAACGACTAGCGCAAACTAGACGCAACGCATTGGGGAGATTCTGAGTAAGGAGGATTGTTATATAAAGGGAATAGATGGAGCACCCTAAATATATGTAGTTATCTACAGCTTTATATATGAATACGTTTGATATGTTTGTGTGTTTTAATTGCTATTTCTATGATTGGGAAAGTTTCTCCTTTGGATTTTAAGAAACAGTAGATTATGTGGGATTCTAGTGTTTATTATTATTGTGCTCGCAAAGATCTGTGGATCTTCTGCATACATATCCCCTATGGGAATCAGAGCATTTATAGCTCGGATCTACAGGGGTTCTATGGTTTGTTTGGTTTGAGGGAGAAAGAAATTTGCTCGGCAAGGATGAGACCTTGTGCCTACGTATTCTCAAAAGGATGTTGAGAAAGTCAGAGCAATCGTAGTTCCCACTTATGCTAGTGGAAAGCAACGGGATGTTAGTAAGAGACAAACAAATGTCATCTTAATGAAAAATGTATCTAATCTATTTCATCACATACATTTTTGAAAAGTTTGATTGAAATGAAATCTTTCGTCGTAAGTATTAGGTGTTTTGCTTGAGTGTACAAGCGTTACCACTTACATGTTTAAGAAAGATGTTTTGAAAAATATGATTGAATCTTTTAACTGTAAGTATTGGGTGTTTTGCTTGAGTGTACAAGCTGCTACTACCATCGTTAAGAGATGTTTTTTGTTTGAAAATAGTTTAAAAAGAAATTTGAAAAGTTTTGAAAAGTTTTTGACTGGATGTGATGTGATAGATGAGATACTTCTTCCATAGAGATGATAGATGTCTAAATCTCGAGGAGAAATTGATTGGATTAAAGGGATGCTTTTAAGAAGCCCGTGGGTCCTTGTATTGTTAGCCCAAGAGGAGGCATTCTGAGGGTCATCGAGGGTCATCGAGGGTCCTTGTATGAAGCTCAAGAGGAAGCTAGGGTATGGTGGCTTTGTGTTAAAAGGATTTCACCGAGAAACCATCCTTTTGGAAATAAGAGCAATTTCACCGGAAATTTTACTGGGATTTGAAAGTGATTTCACCGGAAACCATCCTTTCGTGGTTCTATCTTAGCGCGGGTGATTCTTTGTATTGGAAGCCCAATAGGAGGCTGTTAAGAGATTTCCTATCTCTTTCATTGTATGATGCCCAAGAGAAGGCTAAACTCGATGAGGAGTTCTTTTGAACGAAGCCCAAGAGGAGGCTGACTCAACAGGGGAGTGTTGTCTTATATGAAGCCTAAGCGGAGGCTAACTCTGCGGGGAGAGTTTCTTTGTACAAAGCCCAAGAGAAGGCTAAACTCTTTTGGAGATAAATTATCTTGTATGAAGCCCAAGCGGAGGCTAACTCAACTGAGGATGAGTTGTCTTGTATAAAGCCCAAGCGGAGGCTAACTCTGTGGGGACCTATTGATTAGTCTAATTGTTATGTTATAATTAGACAGTTTGTATAAACAGGTGTGTGTGTGTGTGATGTGTATTCACAGGAGTTTATGAAGGAAATATAAACAATGCATGATGTTTATTTACAGAAGTTTATGAAATATAAACAAGTGTCTGTGAAACGAACGTCTGAAACGAGCGTAACTTGGTTATTTACAAGTTTGAACTGTGTACAAGGAAGTGAATATGTACACGAACGAGTATTTATGTACAGGGAAAGATGGATGTACATAGGAGGGTTGGGACTTACACCATAAGAGTGGCCCATTGGTTTGAAAGCAGTTTCACAGGGAATAATGCTCCTTTCAATATCAATGGCATTCAGTGTAAAAGGTATGCATTTAAACGTAAACGATTGATCGAAGTTTTATCTGTCAAAAAGTATTTTCAAAAAAAGAGTATATGTGTTATGTAAAGATAAAAGTTTGTTTTGTATTTGAAAAGTATTTGATAAGGAAAATGTGTATGTACACAAAGAATATTGGTTTGAGTATACACAAGTGAAGTGAAAACAAACGATCGAAGTTTGTCTGTACTTGAGTATAAAAGAAGTATCTGTATTATGTACAGATGGAAATTGTATGTACAAAGAAATATTATGTACACAAAAGAATGTTATGGGACTTACACCGTAAGGGAGGCCCATTGGTTTGAAAGCAGTTTCACAGGGAATAATGCTCCTTTCAATACCAATGGTATGCAGTGTAAAATGCAAACAAACGGAAGAAGTTTGTCCGTATTATGTACAGGTAAAAAGATACGTACATAAAAGAATGTTTTTTTTGTTTATTTATGTACGAGGAAAAAATATGTACATAAAAAGAATTTTATGGGACTTACACCGTGATGGAGGCCCATGATCGATCGAAAAATTCGAGAGAAGACGAAATCGGTTTTATCGTTTTAAATCGGATCGATCATGGTAAAAAGATGCAAGTTTGATGAAAACGTTTTGAGAAATGATTTGAAAAATGTTTTGAAATGCAAGGTTCATTTATGAGAAGTTTTGAAAAAAAATCGGAAGTCGAAAACTTGAAAAATTCACCTTAAAAGGAGGTTTGAAAAGTGTTCGAACGCTTTGCCCGATTAAAATATAATCGATGAAAGTTTTTTCGAAAATTTTGCACTATCATAAAATAGATGTATTTATTGACAAGTGTTTAAAAATCATCTCAAAATGAGAAGTTTTGATTGGTCAAAAAATTGTGGAAGTTTGATAAAAAAACATGAAAAATTTGGAAAAGTTATAAAAAGAATGGTCCTGATGGGTGTTGAACCCATGGCCAAAGGGTGGGACGCGTGGCAAAGAGCCTTAAGAGCAAGCAAGCAACCACTAGACCAAACGCTGCTTCGTGTTTAGTGGGTTATCACACGGTAGACATGATATTGGATTATTTGAAAATTTAAATTTGAAAATGATGAAGAACACGCAAGATCCCTGGTTTCTCGCTTTGATCTTCGATTGCCAAACCTAAGCTAGAATCTTCGTTTCTCAACGAAATTCAATGAAGTAAACATCAAAGTTGTTCGGTTTTTCATCACGAACACGAAGGTGGTTGTTAATTTCATTTATATTTAGCCTATCATGTTTTGATTTCTTCTGGGAATACGAAGAACCCTAGAATCTAAGAATTCAAATTAAATGACGTGTGGTTGATGATTCTTGGATTTTTTTGAGGGTTAATGATCGTTATTAGTGCAGAAAGTGAACGGCCGTGAGTCTTTTTCAATTGATGCAAGGAATTATGATATCACAGTTCATGTTCATACCTGTGAAAGTGAGAATCGAAGAAGCTTCAAACGTGTTTCCATAATGGATTTCTTGATTGCGTGAGCTTCAACGGCCTATAAGGAAGCTATGAGGATGGTCTGCACTTCATGAGCATGCTTGGATCACTCTACTCAAGTCCACCTGCACAAGCTTGAAATGGAAACTGGAAATCGTGGTTAGAAGTGTTACAGGTTGTTGTTCTTGATTTGAATCACCTTTATGATGTATATGGATCGTGTTGGGATGATCAGAACTCAAAGTAATCAAGCCTAGCCATGAATTCGATTGATAAGACAGTTTGTACAAGTTTGAAAATGGAAAATGCAATTCTGATTTTCAGTGGTTCTTGTGTTGATTTTATGACTCAAACATGTTCCATATTGATTATAAGATGTATTAGACACCAAAGTTTATCATAGTTCTTACTAAATTTAAAAATTGCAATGTTTGGCAAATTGAACTTATGATTTTGGAATTTGGAGAAAGTGGAAGGAAAGCATCGATTTGTGATGCTTTGGTGTGAATTGACCTTGAATTGGTGATCCTTTTATAGGCCAAAGGTTCTGAATTGTTAGGCAACAAGTACAAGCCATTTGGTGAATCATGGATTGCTTAAGGGGCAAGAATGACAATTGCCAAAAAAGGAAACTTCCTTTTTTCACCATGTGCTCAATTTTTACAATTTGATCCAATCCTCTCAATTATTACTTCTCATGGATATTTATCAGTTTGATGACTCATTTGGCATGGTGGCAAGTGGTCTAAATGAGAAAAACACAAAATGACCTATAATTTGATGTTTTGACTTTTGAAAATCAAGTTTCATGGAGCCTTATGTTTCAATTTCAAAAGTGTATCTAGACTCCATGGATTTGAGAGTTCTTGGACATTTTGGAAAAAAATTTCCACAAGCTACAACTTTCATGTTTTGAGTTTTTTCAAATTCAAATTGGAACTAGGTGAACAAATGGCATGAAGTTTGAAAAATAAGAAATTTCAACACTTAGAAAATTTTCTAAGTGTTAGAACTTTGACTTTTGTTGACTTTTCAAATTCTTGATTTTTTATGATCATGATGGATCATTTGAAGTATTTTGATGATGGAAAAAGTTTTGTTTTGAAAAATTTGACCAAAAGTCAAAGTTTGACTTTTCTATGCAGATGAAATTTCATCAGATGTTTCTGAAAACGACTGATGAATTCTGTGAACTTCTGTGATGTTTTGAATCTAGAAATTAGGTCAAGATGTTGTATCTAAGATATAATGACCAATCTCTATCCAAAAAAGTCATTTCTTGTTCAAAAAGTCAGAGAATTTTCATGCTCGACCAAAACCCTAATTGGTCGATCCTTGATTGATCTGTGAGAAAATTTGATATCTGATGATCAGAGGTTGATGATTTGATCAAGATAGATCAAATAAGATGAGAAAATCTCAAACCCTAATTGGTTAGCTCTTGAATCAGATGAAAATCTGATGAAACCCTAATTTTGACCTGTGAATGCTATACCCGATTAATGCTGTTTGAACTGTTAGTTGTGCAATGATGCAAAAGTAAGGTGGTATATTAGGTCAAAATTTGGGGTATGATAGATGCCCCTATTTAAGTTTCTTTAACCTGAGATATGAAGATGAATATCTTCGTTTTGATAGGTGTAAAGAGACTTAAATATCAGAATACGCAAATTTTGGACCTAAGATACAAAAAAATGCGGATGATGCAAAATGATTGCAAAAAGTTTTACCCAAAGGATATCAAAGAAATGACATAGTGAAGGGAAATTTGTGAATACGTCCCTGCTGGGGAAAGAATGATTCACAGAATATGTGAACATCTGTTTCGTTTTGGGAAACAAAGAGATTACCTTCTGTCAGCCTTGTGACAATGTTTAAGGTAAGTAAAGATGATATTACCAATTATCAGCCCTGTGATAGTTTGTGGTAATGAGTTTTGAAGATATTACCAATTATCAGCGAAGTGATAACTATAACAAGGTAAATCTTTGAAGGAGGTTGCTGTGTATTCAGTTTTTGTGAATAACATACAGAGTTCTATCCAGGAATGAACTGGAAAGAAAAAAGTTAATCAAGACATTGTCCCCAATGAGGGATGATCTCAGCTGGGAATATGATAGAGAGAAGAAAATGTATTTTCTCTTGGGACTCACGGGAAAAGGAAGACGATCCTTTCTCGTTTGAGATATTCTACTGGGGACAAACTTGTACTCGTATGAGTAAGTATGATTTACACCAGTGATTTGGAAGCAAACATTTTGAGAGATGAAAAAGATGCAATAAATGATGCTATTGTGTATGAATGTCATGAATGTTATATGCATGCTTACAATACTTGACAAAGACACTTAAAGCGATATTTGGGAAAAGGATCACACACATCCGAACAAATACTTGGTGAAAATTGTAGCAATGGTGCAGATGTTCACTAATGAAGAATTTGAGTTGCATGCTTTAAACTTTCTGAGAAAGGCATTTCATTCAACCGGGGATTCTTTTTTGATAAGAATACCGCCTTTGATGATTTCTCATTGAGGAGAAGACTCAGAGGGCTTGCTTTATCCTTCTGGAGATCGAGACACTTACGAGAAACTGCAAGTTCTTTCCATGTTCATAGTTTCAAAGGAGAATTTTGCTTCTTTTTTTTTCAAAATTTTTGAAGTAAAAATTCGTTTAAAACATTTTAGTTTCAAAGAGTGATTTTCACAAATAAAAAGCGGTATTTTGCAAAACAGAATAAAGTAGGAATTGCAAACAAAAGGCACAAGGCTCAAATTTATTGATAGAATGGTAATCAGCCAAAGGCGTGATTCCATGGACTATTTACAAAAGTTGGAAATGATAATTTATTGGGAAAAGGCTACATTGAAAGCAAATAACAGCTACTATCCCTAACAACTTTGAATTCCCACTGTGTTTGTTGCTTTAGAAAAGTTGATTGAAGATCCGTTGATGGAAAATTCTTCAGATGGACAAAATATAGACTGACTGCAGTTACTTTGTCATTTTTGTATCCTGGTTTTTGCCTAGATCGCCTTTTCAGGTTTCCGATCTATCAGGATAATTTCTGTTTATTGTCTCTAATTTTTGCCTGGATCACCTTTTCAGGTTTTCAATCCACCGAGACGCTCTTTTTTGCCTAAGCCGCCTTTTTCGGGTTTTCGACTTACCGAGCTGTTTTTGTTTTTTAGACAAAGTATTTTTGATCACGCCAACATTCACAGGACGCGGGAGTTCATCGCCGTCCATGGTTGCGAGAATCATAGCACCGCCAGAAAAGTTTCTCTTGACGATGTAAGGGCCTTCGTAATTAGGAGTCCATTGGCCCCTAGAATCGTTGAAAAGATGTAATCTTTTAAGCACGAGGTCGCCTCGAATTCACGAGGTCAAACCTTTTGTCAAAGGCTTCTTCATCCTTCTTGATAGAGTTGTCCGTGACACAGAGCGTCAGCGCTTTTCTTCGATTAAGTTCGTTGGTCGATTCCGCTTGACACCATTCGCCTCGATAGCTTGGTTTCCATGAGAACTCTCATTGACGGAATTTCAACTTCTACGGGGAGCACTGCTTCCATGCCGTATACTAGAGAAAAAGGAGTTGCCCCTGTTGAAGTGCGTACTAAAGTACGGTATCCATGCAGAGCGAATGGCAGCATTTCGTGCCAGTCTTTGTAGGTGATGACCATTTTCTGGACGATCTTTTTGATGTTCTTGTTGGCTGCTTCAACGGCGCCGTTCATCTTTGGCCGGTAAGGAGACGAGTTATGATGCTCGATCTTGAATTCCTCACACAGTTCTTTCATCATTTTGTTGTTCAAGTTAGATCCATTGTCTGTAATGATCTTGCTCGGAACTCCATATCGGCAAATGAGGTTGTTCTTGATGAACCTCACAACCACTTGTCTGGTAACGTTGGCGTAGGATGCCGCTTCGACCCATTTGGTGAAGTAGTCAATGGCTACTAGAATGAAGCGATGTCCGTTGGATGCTTTTGGTTCAATCATTCCTATCATGTCGATGCCCCACATGGAGAACGCCACGAGAGAGAGAACGCTGAGTAGAGTCGGTGGCACATGGATCTTATCTGCGTAGATCTGGCACTTGTGACATCTTTTGACGTGTTTACAGCAATCAGATTCCATCGTTATCCAATAGTATCCTGCTCTCAAGATTTTTCTAGACATTGCATGCCCATTTGAATGGGTTCCAAAGGATCCTCCATGCACTTCATGGATGATCGTGTTCGCTTTGTCCGTCGACGATCCGAGCGTAACCATGTCGAAGTTTCTTTTGTATAGCACATCCTTGTTCAGGAAGAAATTCCTAGAAAGCCTCCTTAGAGTTTTCTTGTCTTTGTACGATGCCCCGAGCAGGTACTCTCGTGTTTGAAGGAAACGTTTGATGTCTCGAAACCACGGTTTATCGTCGAAGGATTCTTCTGTTGCAAACACATATGCAGGTCTTTCAAGGCGTCTGATGCGAATTCTGGGCATATCATTCCAATCGTTGACTTTGAACATGGAAGATAGGGTAGCTGTATGCCCGCCATTCGATTCTGATCTCGAGGGATATGATGCAGTTCTACTTTGTTGAAGAAAGTCAACAGCCGTCTAGCATAATCCCTGTAGGGAATTAGACCAAGATGATGAGTCTCATACTTGTCTTTGATTTGATTGATCACTAAGGCTAAATCTCCATATATGTCAAGGATCTTGATCCTCAAGTCGATGGCTTCTTCGACACCCATGATGCATGCTTCATATTCTGCGATGTTGTTGGTGCAATCAAATATCAATCTGGCGGAAAACGAGATATGAGAACCCTCGGGAGTAATGATGACTGCCCCAATTCCATTGCCAAAACATTTATCGCCCATCAAAGACTAAACCCCATCTGATTCTCGATCCGGTCCTTCTCCGTGTAGCGGTTCGTCACAATCTTTCATTTTTAAGTACATAACATCCTCGTCTGGAAAGTCAAACTTGAGAGATTGGTATTCGTTGAGCGGCTGATAAGCCAAGTGATCGGCGAGAATGCTTCCTTTGACCGCTTTCTGGGCGCGGTATTGGATGTCATATTCGGATAGTAGCATCTGCCATCGAGCGATTCTCCCGGTTAAGGCAGGATTTTCAAAGACGTACTTGATTGGATCCATTTTGGAGATTAACCAAGTCGTGTGATTGATCATGTATTGGCGAAGACGTTTTGAAGCCCATACCAAAGCACAACATGTTTTCTCGAGCATGGAGTAACGAGTTTCACAGTCTGTGAACTTCTTACTTAGATAGTAAATGGCATGCTCCTTCTTACCGGTGTCATCTTGTTGTCCAAGTACGCAGCCCATGGACTCTTCTAGTACGGTAAGGTAGATGATTAGCGGTCTTCCTTCAACTGGAGGGATCAGTATTCATGGTTCTGACAGGTATTCTTTGATACTGTCAAACGCTTGTTGGCAATCAGCTGTCCATACAACCTTTTGATCTTTGCAGAGAAGTTTGAATATCGGGCCACAGGTAGCAGTCATCTGAGAGATGAATCTGGAGATGTAGTTTAATCGTCTGAGAAATCCTCTTACTTGCTTTTCCGTACGTGGCGAAGGCATTTCCTGAATAGGCTTGACTTTGTCAGGGTCAACCTCAATTCCTCTTTGACTGACGATGAAACCTAGGAGTTTTCCTGACCTTACCCCAAAGGTGCATTTGTTAGGATTCAGGCGGAGCTGAAACTTCCTTAGTCGTTGAAACAACTTTAAGAGATAGTCTATATGTTCCCCTTTAGTGTCAGACTTTGCTATCATGTCGTCCACGTAGACCTCGATCTCTTTGTGCATCATATCATAAAAGAGAGTAGTCATTGCCCTCTGGTAAGTTGCGCCTGCATTCTTTAATCCAAACGGCATTACTTTGTAGCAAAACGTGCCCTAAGGCGTGATGAAAGATGTCTTCTCTATGTCTTCGGGAGCCATTCTGATCTGATTATAACCAGAGAAACCGTCCATGAAGGAAAAGACATTGAATTTTGCAGTGCTATCCACTAGCATGTCAATATGCGATAGTGGAAAATCGTCTTTTGGACTAGCTTTGTTCAGATCCCGGTAGTCAACACACATTCGACCTTCCGTCCTTCTTGGAGACAGTACTATGTTGGCTAGCCATTGAGGATACTTAGTGACAAGGAAACCAATACGAATGCTTTTTGAACTTCCTTTTGATTTTCTCAGCCATTTCAGGATGAACTCTCCTCAGTTTTTGTTTAACTGGTGGACACTCTGGTTTTAACGGCAAGTGATGCTCCATGATGCTGGTATCCAAACCCGGTATGTCCTGGTAGGACCAAGCAAATACATCAACGTATTCTTTGAGAAGATTTATCGCTTGCTTTTGACATCATTGAGTGAAGTCGATATTTACCTCTTTTTTATCTTCCTCAGAACCCAAGTTAATTGATTCTAGAGGTCCTTTGTGAGGCTGAATGATTCTTTCCTCGTGCTTAAGCAGTCGAGAAATTTCATCTGGGATCTCTTCTTCAACTTCCTCTTCGCGAATCTGTGGGATTTCGTGAGTTGAGAAAGAGCGTAGAGTTATTGCTTTCAATGGATTTGTCCATCTGTTTAATCTGCATTTTTGATTTATGTTTGATTAAAAAAAGTTTTTTTTATTATCATTTTTTTGAAGAAAATTAATGTGAAAGTGGCGCAGATTAATTTTTTTTCATTATGATTTTTTTCAAAGATTTTTTTTTTTGTGTGTTTTTTAGGATTATCATTTCCAGAAAAGGGTAAAAATGAAAATAAACACAGAGTGTGGAAACAAAACAACGCGTTTTATTTATGATTCACAATATGAACAAGGCCCTAAAATACAAACTCATTTGTCTTGGGCGAGACAAAGAGAAATTATTTAAAAGCTAAAGCCCTATAAAACATCTCTTCGCTTTGGGCGAAACGAGAGTTCAAAACAAAAAGCAAAGATAAACTACTTAGAGCTATGAACATTAGTCCTAACTTCAACAGATTTCCAATAGTGGCGAACGCCTTGGATATCGAGATAATCTGGTAATTTCCCACTTGGTTTAACCCTCGAGTAGACTTGGTTGCTGGTCGAGGTGCTTTGAGGACTCGGACGATGGCCCTTGCCTTTTGTGCCGCTAAAGCGATCTTCTTGATTAATGCATCGGAAGTATGGGATATAGCACGGTATTTCGTTGATCTTTGTGTAGAATATCGGGATGTTCCTTCCACCGAGTGAAGAGACTCATTGTCGCGACACTTTCTAGATCGTATCCCGAGTCGCACTTTTGATCTTCAAAGTGATCATGTTGACATAGTGATAACCGTAATCTGGTTTGGTGAATTCCACAGAAGTGTTGAAGCAGAGATCTTCATTTGGGATCTCGATCTGTTGATTAATTTGAGAAGACGAGTATTCCTCCTCTGGTTGACTAGGGTATTCAAAGTCATTACCCCATCCCGTAGGCTGGATATCTTCGATTCGAATTTTCGAGCTTTCTGGCGCAGTGTATTTCACCATATAGTCGAATTTGCCACTTCGCTCTCCCAAGGTATCCCAAATTTCAAGTAGGACTGTGGATTTTCACGCTGCTGCAAGGACATGTCTTTGAATCGACGGCTCGGCATATGATTCCTCCCGAGACACATATTCGTGGCTATTCGAATAAGTGCTCCACTCTTCGATTCGGATGGATTGTCTTCCTCTTTATGGTTACAACATTGACTTTCATGGAATGTGGTTTAAGAAACCTCCACCGTGAAATACTTCCTTGATCGGGAAGTGCTTCATCTTTGGTTCTCGAGAGAATACAGTGTGAACCCAAGTCCGCTTTTGTTCCGTTGTTGATGTGTTTGATAACTTGTCCCCATCCTGGGTATTGCCTTTCACCATTTATGCCGCTTCTCTATATGAAGAGATAGATGATCTGTTTTTAGTAGATTCATCTTCTAATGGATGTTCGGGGAGATGTGACCCTTCAATGTCATTAGTGGTGATGAAAGAGAAACTGGATAGATGGCTTACAAGCAAAGCTTGTTCACCGCTGATAGTCACCAACTTTCCATTGACTGTGAATTTTAATTTCTGATGGAGAGTAGAAGTTACTGCTCCTGCTTCATGGATCCAAGGTCTTCCTAGTAAGAAACTATATGCAGCTGGTACGTCCATGACTTGGAACGTAATTTTGAAAGTGTGAGGGCCAATTGTCATCGGGAGATCAACTTCCCCAATAACTGACTTTCTTGATCCATCGAAAGCTCTTACTACTATATCGTTGAACTTCATTGGCGTTCCTTTGTAAGCTAAACGAGCGAGCGTCGTTTTTGGCATCACATTTAAAGATGAACCCGTATCCACCAATACATTGGACAGGGAATCTGACTGGCAAATCATTGAGATGTGCAAGGCCAAGTTGTGATCTTTCCCTTCTTCCGGAAGTTCCTCGTCACTAAAACTTAGATTGTTGCAGGCTGTTATGTTGGAGACGATCCCTCCAAATTGGTCTGTAGTCACATCGTGATCCACATAAGCCTGGTCTAGTACTCTCATCAAAGCTTCTCGGTGAGCTTCGGAGTTAAGGAGTAAAGAAGATTGAAATCTTTGAAGGAGTTCGATCGCTGATCTACGACTCGATATTCGCTTACTTGACCGCTTTAGTATTTCTTCAAAGTCTGAGTTGATGTTGGTTCCATCAGTAGAACCAATATTTGTGCTTGGGTTAGCAATGGGAATCGTTGCAGGATTCTCAGCAGATATGCTAACAGGGTTCTGTCTAACAACAGGAATTGTAGGCGGTCTTGGTGGTACTGGAGTATGAACTCGTCCACTTCTCGTTACTCGTCCGATTTCTGTTATATTGACATTAGCTGGAAGTGTAGGCATGGGTTTCTCCTTCCCATCTTCTATCAGGGTTACATTGTATTGGTAAGGAATTGCTTTGGTAGAACTGTATGGAACAAGACCAGGTAGGCGAATTACCAAAGGAGATGTTGGAATGCTAGAACCACTGTACGCGATCTCCACATGCTTGGGTATGTTGAAACAAGGGATCACAACGTTTACTTCGGGATTTTCCGAGTTGATATCTGAGACTATAAGCTCATGCGGAAAATGCCCTATTGTATTTACGTCATGGTCATCTCGGTTTCTGTAAATTTGTAAATCACCAGTGTCTAACAAATGCTGGATATCGCTTCTTATGGTGGAACATCCTTGAATATCCTTGGAGCAAATGTTGCAAGTCGAATAATCGTGTTTAGCGAAACGCCATTGCATCAGTATGCTTCGTGAAGATGCACCACGTTTCCTCTGATTAAGTTTACGTCGGTGACAAGATACCTGTCGGTATTTCTTAGCATCAGATTTACCGAATGTCCGCTGTGGCTAGGAAGCGGATTGGCTTGTACGTTTGGGCTCGTATTCTTGAAGGAAAGAAGATTAGACCTTACTAACTTCTGTACTTCTGCCTTTAATGCTATGCAATGTTCGAGGTCATGGCCGGTGCCCCTTGGTGGAAAGGGCAAGATACGCTCGGCTTTGTACCACCATGGTAATTTCTCGTGAACCGAGGTGGTGACCTTGTCTCAGATTGTTTCTTTCTATTAGCGCGGTAAAGTTCTGCGTACGTCATTGGGATTGGATCAAACTGAGTGACCCGAGGCGTACGGTTTTGGTTATTGAACTGCTGAGCTTGTTGACGAGGCTGTTGAGTTTGTTGATTTTGTTGAAATTGCGGAGCAATTCTTGTGTTCGGAGTCGGTTGACATGGGTGCTATGGCAGCCACCGTCGTTGTTGGATGACATTCTTACGTGGTTTCTCGGGATACCATTCCTACGCCATGCTCTTTTTCCTTGGAAAGCTAGTTCCAACCTTCCTAGTTCAACTAGAAGATCCTCGCCTTGGTTAAACGTCCGTTCGAACACCTCTTCTAATCGCATTCCATGCTTACCATTTCGTTGAAATCTCCGGAGCACTAGCAATCATTCGCCATAGTAGAATGAGTTTAGAGTATTCAAGAATACCTTAGTCATCTCCTTTTCTTCCAATGGTGGGTTAATTTGGCGAATTTCCATCGTCACAAGATATTCCTTAAATGTCTCTCTTCCTTTGAGACATGGAGCTAAGTTGATCCCTCGAGCCATATCCAAGTTGAACTTATATTGCTGTAAGGCTTTACCTAAGTCGTTGAATGTTTGATTTTCGTGTTGTCTAAACCCATGTACCACTTCAAGCAAGGCACCGTGAGACTGTCCCGAAGTAATGAATTAGCACTGATGATCCTCATTGACGTAGACATTTTCCGGCATACATTGTGAGATGGCTTTATGGATGTGAGTTCCTTTGTATTTTTCAAAGTCGTGGACTTTGAATTTTGCGTGTATTTTTACGCGAGGAACTAAGCAAAGATCCCGGCTTTTCCCAAACAATTATTTCCTTGAATCGCTTTTTATCTCAAGCCGCATTTTGAGGAGTTGTTCTGGAGATTCTCCATCGAACCACCGGAATTCGTGTTTTTGCTAGGAGTATGGTGAACCTCTCACATACCCCAATTTTGACCTAATATACCACCTTACATTTGCATCATTGCATAACTAACAGCTCGATAAAGATTAATCGGTATAGCATCACATGTGTCAAATTTAGGGTTTCATCGATTTTCATCCGATTCATGAGCCAACCAATTAGGGTTTGAGTTTTTCTCACTCCATTTGATCTATCTTGATCAAATCATCACCCTTCAACTCTCGATATCCAATTCTCTCACGTCAATCAAGGATCGACCAATTAGGGTTTTGATCTGCATGAGTTTTCTCCGACTTTTGAGCAAGAAATGAATTTTTGGATAGAGATTGGTCATTATCTCTTAGATACAACATCTTGACCTAATTTCGGATTCAAAACATCACAGAGGTTCACTGTACTTCATCACCAATTTCGTAAACGTCCGATGAAAATTCATCTCAGACAGAAAGTCAAACTTTGACTTTTGGTCAAATTTTTCAAAACAAAACTTTTTCAATCATCAAAATACTTCAAATGATCCATCATGATCATCAAAAATCAAAGAATTTGAAAAATTCAACAAAAAGTCAAAAGTTTTTATACTTAGAAATTTTTCTAAGTGTTGAAATTTCTTATTTTTTTCAAACTTCATGCCATTTTTTCACCTAGTTCCAATTTGAATTTGAAAAAACTCAAAACATGAAAGTTGTAGCTTGTGGAAAAATCTTTCCAAAATGTCCAAGAACTCTCAAATCCATGGAGTATAGCTATGCTTTTGAAATTGAAACATAAGGCTCCATGAAACTTGATTTTCAAAGATCATAACTTCAAATTATAGGTCCTTTTTGTGTTTCTTCATCTAGAAGCTTTCTAACCTTGCCAAGTGGATGGATGAACTGATAAATATCATCCTAGAGTGATAATTGAAAGGATTGGATCAAAATGTAAAAATATAGCACATGGTGAAAAAAGGAAGGTTCCTCCCTTTACAAAAGACTTTCTTGCCCCTTAAGCTTTCTTTGAATCACCAAATGCCATGTCCTTATTGCCTAACATTGCAGTCCTAATTGGCCTATAAAAGGATCACATTTCAAGCCTAAACAACACCAAAAACATTGCAAAGTCATGCTTCTCACTTCTTTCTTCAAAATCAAGTTACATAACACATTTTTGAGAAAACTTGCAATTCACAAAATTCAATGAAAACATGATAAATTTTGGTGTCTAACATGTTTCATGATCATTATTAAACTTGTTCCAAACTTAAAATCACCTTGAACAAGGCTGGAAATCAGAAATTGCATCTCATGAACATAAACTTCCAAAACTGCCATGGAATTCAAAACTGAAGCTAGGCTTGATTAAACTTTGTTCTAACCATTCAAACAGCATCACTACACATCATAGAGATGATCCAAAACATAAACAACAATCAGAATCCATTAACCTCGATTTCGAGTTTTGTTTTGAGCTAACTGTAGGTTGACTTGGTTGAGAGATTGGAGCAAGTTCAAAGCAAGCAGGCTATCCACAACGCTTCCATACATGCCGATGAAGGTGTAACAATCTTCAAATCCATTCTGGAAACACGTTTGCCCTGAATTCGATTCTCATTTTTCCAGGTAAGAACATGAAACTGATTCTCATAATTTTTGAACCAATTGAAAAAGCTCTTGGCCATTCTTTTTCTCGCACTCTAACGACCATTAACCCTCAATAAAATCAAACAATCATCCAACATACATCATTTAATTTAAGATCTTCGATTAGGCTTCATGAGTGTTCTTCAAACCAAAACGCTCGGGCTTAATATAAATGAAATTAACAATCACCTTTGTGTTCGTGATGAAAATCGATCAAGTTTCATTTTATATCACTTAATTTCATTGAGAAACAAAGATTTTAGGTTGAATTTGGCAATCTGAGAATCAAAAACACGAACCCAGGATTGCGCGCGTGTTCTTCGTTGTTTTCAAATTTAAAATTTCAAACAATCCAACGCCTTGTCAACGCTAGCATCCTAGCATTTGGTCCAAACTTTAAGTCTTCTTGCCACGCTGCCTCACCTCATCATGGGTTCAATCCCTCACAAGACCATTCTTTTTACAAACTTTCAATTTTTTCATGTTTTTTTATCAAACTTTCACAATTTTTTTGACCAATCAAAACTTCTCATTTTGAGATGATTTTTTGGAAACTTGTCAATAAATACATCTATTTTATGATAATGCAAAAATTTTCAGAAAAAAACTTTCATCTGATTAAATTTTAATCGAGCCGAAAACGACGTTCTGAACACTTTTCAAACCTCCTTTTAAGGTGAATTTTTCAAGTTTTCGACTTCCGATTTTTTTCAAAACTTTTCATAAATGAACCTCACCTTTCAAAACATTGTCAAATCATTTTTCAAAACTTTTTTTCATTAAAACTTGCATCTTTTTACCATGATCAATCTGATTTAAACGATAAAATCAAATTCATTCATTCTCGAATTTCTCGATCGATCATGGGCCACCCTTATGGTGTAAGTCCCAATCCTTTATGTACATACTTAGTTTTACTTGTACATACTCAAATCATCATTGTTAATATTCAAACGTAAACAAATTTCTTTCGCTTTCATTCGCTTGTTTATATCGAATCCATTGGTTCTAAAGGAAGGTTTCTTCCGAAATAAACTTTTTTAACCAATGGGCCTCCATCACGTGTAAGTCCCATAACATTCTTTTATGTACATAACATTTCTTTGTACATATCAAACTTTGTCAAATACTTTTACAAAGTTTCATCCGTACATAATACGATATTTCTTTATACTCAAGTACGCATAAACTTCGATCGCTTGTTTTTCATATCACTGTATATTCAAACAAAATAGTCTTTGTGTACATATTTTCTGTACATATCAAATACTTTTCATACAAAACTTTCATCCGTACATAACAGATACTTTTTACAAATACTCCAACACGTATAAACTTCGATCATCCGCTTCCGCTTCATCTCAGATACACATCAATACCATTGATATTGAAAGGAGCATTATTCCTCGTGGAAACTGCTTTTTCAAATCAACGGGCCTCTTCATGATGTAAGTCCCAACCCTCCTATGTACATCCATCTTTCTTTGTACATAAAACTCGCTCGGTACATATTCACTTCTTGTGCACGCTCAAACTTGTAAATAATCAAGTTGCTTGCTTTAAACGCTCGTTTACGTACACTTGTTTATATTTCATAAATGTAAATAAACATCATGCATTGTTTATATTTCCTTCATAAACCTCGTGAATACATGTCACACACACACACTGTTTATACAAATTGTCTAATCATAACATGACAATTAGACTAATCAATAGGTTCCCACAAGATAGCCTCCGCTGGCTTTGTACAAGACAACTCATCTCCAACATGAGTTAGCCTCCGCTGGCTTCATACAAGATATTTTATCTCCAACAGAGTTTAGCCTTCTCTGGCTTCACAAAGAAACTCTCCCACGAGTTATCCTCCGCTTAGGCTTCATATAAGACAACACTCGCTGAGTCGCCTCCTTCGGGCTTCGCTCAAAAGAACTCCTCATTGAGTTTAGCCTTCGGGCTTCGCTCAAAAGAACTCCTCATTGAGTTTAGCCTTGGGCATCATACAATGAAAGAGATAGGAAATCTCTTAACAAGCCTCCTATTCTTCCAATACAAAGAATCACCGCTTAAGATAACCCGAAGGATGGTTTCCTGAAATCACATTCAAAATTCCCCGAGAGTAAAATTTCCTATGAAATCCCTTTCAAGCCAAAGCCACCATACCCTATAGCTTCCTCGAGCTTCATACAAGGACCCTCGATGACCCTCAATGCCTCTCTGGGCTTACAACATAGGACCCACGGCTTCTTAAAAGCATCCCTTTAATCCAATCAATTTCTCCTCGAGATTTAGACATCTATCATCTCTATGGAAGAAGTATCTCATCTATCACATCACATACAGTCAAAAACTTTTCAAACCTTTTTTTCAAACTATTTTCAAACAAAAAACATCTCTTAATTGTAAGTGGTAACGCTTGTACACTCAAGCAAAACACCTAATACTTACAGTTAAAAGATTCAAACATCTTTTTTAAAACATCTTTCTTAAACATGTAAGTGGTAACGCTTGTACACTCAAGAAAAACACCTAATACTTACGACGAAAGATTTTAAACAATCAATCCTTTCAAAAATGTATGTGATGAAATAGATTAGTTACATTTTTCATTAAGATGACATTTGTCCGTCTCTTTACTAACTTCGCTGCTTTCCACTAGCATAACTGGAACTAAGATTGCTCGACTTTCTCAACATCCTTTTGAGAATACGAGGCACAAGGTCTCATCCTTGCCGAGCAAATTTCTTCTCCCTCGCACCCAACAAACCATAGAACCCTTTAGATCCGAGCTACAAATGCTCGATTCCCACTGGGATATGTATGCAGATCCATGATCTTTATGAGCACAATAATAATAAACACTAGGATCCCACATAATCCATCGCTTCTTAAAATCCCAAAGGAGAAACTTTCCCAATCATAGAAATAACAATTAAAACGCACAAACATATCAAACATATTCATATATAAAGTCAGATAACTACATATATTTAGGGTGCTCCATCTATTCCCTTTATATAACAATCCCCTTACTCGATCTCCCCAATGCGCTATGCCTAGTTTGCGCTTAGTCGTTACGCATATCAATATCAATGAGGGTATTTCAATTTTCCCTTTTCATAATCATTAAATCATCTTTCTTGTGTTGAAAATAATAAAGCTTGATGCTCGCGGCATCTTTATAAACAAATCAAAAGATTTAAATCGTTACGAGCCGTAAGATCCGAACTCACGCTCACATCCTCTAGCCACACCTTTAACGCGAACAACCTCCTCGTCCATAGTAGCGCACCATGGTTGAATTTGTCATAATCGTTGAGAAACCGACATTGTTACTGTGGAAAAGTTAATCCATGTCATGGAGCGTAGTTTTGTCGCAGTAGGTATGTCAAGCGAGGTTGTTTGAGAAGTTGGTTGGCTAATTCGATGCCAAAGTTGAAAGGCATGCCCCATGGATAGCCTTTCCGCATAATCAAGAGTGAGCTACTAGCTACGCAGCTTGAAATTGGAGTAGTAGTATCCCGAAATTGCTGATTGATTTTGACTGCTCGATGCTGCTTGTTGACCTTGCGTTGTGGCCAATGAGTTGACCAAAGACGTGAGTCTCTCCACTTCTTCTTATAGTGTAGTTACTGTACTATGAAGTTCAACATTCTCTTGTTCAAATCCCTCCATTACTTTTCGTCTTTTTGATCTAGTATCGTACGTTCGAGTCGGCTGTGGACGCAGTCGAGAAACTCTAAGACGCGACAGTTTGACGATCTTTTAAATTGCTTTAAGTTGTTCAAGCTGTGCAAGCTGTAAAAGTGCGAAACTGTGAAGTATCAGACTCTAGACAATAGACTTAAATGCAAAGTATGATGCATGAACATGATTGTTAAGAAGGATTTCCAAAGAATTTACGCTAAAAGAGATATTTCTGGCAAATATTTGGATGGAAAAATACGAATTTTATTGATTAATGAAGGAAGATTACATCAATTATTTTTTGTTGGAGCATTGCTCACACAAATGATAAAATAAAATAAATGATAAAATTACAAACTAAATTGAACTAATTAAACATCTTCATCGGATGACGATCCAAAGGCTTGATGCAACTTCAGCTTCAGGATTTCCTTCCCATAGCGAGCTTTTAGTTCAGCTTTTTCGGCTATTAGCTTGCTAATGACTCTCTTCCACTTGTTGGGAGCGGGATCGCTGGTTGTCATTTCTTCAAGCTTTCTTTTCCTTTCCGGACGATTTGATTCGTTATCCTTCCGCGAATCTTCTCATCTTTCTCCATGAGCCATTCATCCTGGAAGTAAAGCGTCTTTTCATGCTCTTTGACTTGCTTCTTGAGCTTCTCATTCTCAAGGTTAGTCTTAAGGAATTTGCTTTCCAAAGCTTCCTTCTAAAACCTTGTCTTGGTCAAGGCTTCTTGGTATTCTCCCACGCCTTTAATGGGAAAATTTTTCGATTTGAAGCGATCGAGAACATGGGATCCTCATGTAAGGCATTCAAATTCCTTCGCCTTTTCTTTATCCAAGAAGTAGGTTTCATGGCTACACAATTCTTTCCTTTTCTTTCCTTCTGATGTGGTGCCAAGCTTTGATCATCCTAGCTTTCAACCCCGGGAATCTCTCCTTCATGGTAGAAGTAGCTTCCGCTATACATCCGTGAGGTTTACTACCATGATCCGAATGACGCTTTGCTAGAAATTGATTGTAGTTGATTCCCCTTCGCACTCAATGAGAGGTACGCTGGCAAATTCTCCACAGCTCTCAATGATTTCCATCTCATTGTCCGCCAAGGTATACCAATAGATATCGCTGTCAGAGAGACATGAGTCTTCGAGACCAATGCCACTGCCTTTGTTTTCGGAAGATAGAGATTTAGGCAAGTGTGAGGTAATCCATTTGAAAACAGAGGTACACAACACACGATAGTTCCGTCTCCTTGACGATTCCTATGATGAATAGAGACGACGATCACCAAGGTGGTGGAACGGATTTCCAATCGAAGATCCTCATGGCGCTGATATCAACGAAATTTGGGACGTTGGGAAACAACACCAATCCGTAGAGGAGTAAAGCTAAAATAGCTTCAAAGGCTACCATACTACCTTCAGAGAATTTGAGAGCCTTCTCCATTAGGAACTTTGAAGTCACCCAAGAGTTTTCCTCCGTAGTTAGGTTTTTGTCTATCTCGATTTTAATGTGAGTCATTGTTGCAATGATCGGTGACTTAGGAATGGCTTCCAAACCATTGAAAGGCACTTTGTCCGACATCGAGATTCCTAGGATATGCGCATACTCTTCCAAAGTAGGCATCAATCGATAATCGTGGAAAGTGAAACATGATAGATCGGATCGTAGAATTGAACGAAAGTTTTGAGAAGTCCTTCATCAACGCATGCTCGTAAGAGTTAAAAGAGTTCCATAGCTCAAACCGAGGGATCTTCTACTGTGGATGCTAACTCTTTAACTTTCCTACATAAGGAATTCTAAAATCAGATCTCTTGGTGAATCTTCCTCCGACATGCATCACTCTAACCTAAAATATTTTACAAAGAAAAATCTCTAAATTCTTTGAAATGGAAGAGAAATGAAGTTTTTTTTTTTTGAATTAATGAATGCATGAATGCAGCAAACATGGTTAGTAGTTATACACACGGTCAAGTGTTCGAAGTCATGAGCATGAAGCCAACGATAAGAATCAACGTGGTTAAGTTCTATGGGCTTATTCATCTGTGAATCGGTTCTACCGATAATACAGCTCAACACTCCTTCAAAACATTATTGGATTTGTTGAATACGATGGTCCAATAATATTTTCAAGAGAAACTCGCCTGATCGTAGTATCGCATGACAATTACTCTAGGCTTACACCCGAATAATCTCGCACTACATCCTAATGGCCGTGATGGTTTATGTGTTCTACAGCCCACTCACCTCTTAAGTTCTCGAAAATACAATTGCTTACTCGCTAAACACAATACCCTCAAGACAACCTCCAATGCGCTGAAATATTAACTTCGAGAGCATTGAACTCTCACGATTAATATCTCCACCTAGATCTTAAAAATGTTTCTAAATCCGGTTAGATTTCTTTCCATCAAGTGAAATCGCAAAACACACAATAAAGAAAAAAGATATATGCAAAATATGAAAAGCTTATCCCCTTTCTTTTTTGAAAACAAAAAGCTTGGTGCTCAAGAGTAACGCTTTTTTTTTTTGAAAATCAAAGTTTCAACAGATTCCCCAAGAGAGTCGCCATTTTTCCTGTTTGCGTTAAAAGGTGACGCGCTAGAGGATGCGAACGTGAATTCGGATTCCCTGGCACGTAACGATTTAAACTTTTGATTTGTTTATAAAGATGCCGCGAGCATCAAGCTTTATTATTTTCAACACAAGAAAGATGATTTAATGATTATGAAAAGGGGAAAGTCAAATACCCTCAATTGATATGCGAATTCACTAGCGCAAACTAGACGCAACGCATCGGGGAGATTCTGAGTAAGGAGGATTGTTATATAAAGGGAATAGATGGAGCACCCTAAATATATGTAGTTATCTACAGCTTTATATATGAACACGTTTGATATGTTTGTATGTTTTAATTGCTATTTCTATGATTGGGAAAGTTTCTCCTTTGGATTTTAAGAAACAGTAGATTATGTGGGATTCTAGTGTTTATTATTATTGTGCTCGCAAAGATCTGTGGATCTTCAGACACATATCCCCTAGTGGGAATCGAGCATTTGTAGCTCGGATCTGCTGTGGTTCTATGGTTTGTTTGGTCCGAGGGAGAAAGAAATTTGCTCGGCAAGGATGAGACCTGGCTCACGTATTCTCAAAAGGATGTTGAGAAAGTCGAGCAATTGTAGTTCCCACTTATGCTAGTGGAAAGCAACGGATGTTAGTAAGAGATGATAAATGTCATCTTAATGAAAATGTATCTAATCTATTTCATCACATACATTTTTGAAAAGTTTGATTGAAATGAAATCTTTCGTCGTAAGTATTAGGTGTTTTGCTTGAGTGTACAAGCGTTACCACTTACATGTTTAAGAAAGATGTTTTGAAAAAGATGATTGAATCTTTTAACTGTAAGTATTGGGTGTTTTGCTTGAGTGTACAAGCGTTACCACTTACTGTTAAGAGATGTTTTTTGTTTGAAAATAGTTTAGAAAGAAATTTGAAAAGTTTTGAAAAGTTTTTGACTGGATGTGATGTGATAGATGAGATACTTCTTCCATAGAGATGATAGATGTCTAAATCTCGAGGAGAAATTGATTGGATTAAAGGGATGCTTTTAAGAAGCCCGTGGGTCCTTGTATTGTTAGCCCAAAAGGAGGCATTCCGAGGGTCATCGAGGGTCCTTGTATGAAGCTCAAGAGGAAGCTATAGGGTATGGCTGGCTTTGTGTTAAAAGGGATTTCACCGAGAAACCATCCTTTTGGAAATAATTAAATTAATGAAAAGTTACGATACCGTGCATATAAATATATTTGATAAAGTTTCGGTACATATGTGGATAAACATGGTTATACACTACACATATATAAATAATATATACATATTCAACCTACAAAATCAATTTAGCAACTTAAAACTCAAGACAAATTTCATCATATTCAAGAATAATTTCAACACACTCACACAAATAATTCTCACCAAATAGAACAATCATAAATACATAAAAATTCTCATTATCCTAATTTCCATATACTACTCATCATACAACTCATTAGAAAGTCGTAACCCCACCCTTACCTTGAATTAACGGCCTCTAATTTCCTGCCGAATTTCTACTTTCCGTTCGATTGTGCACTTCCGTATCCTCTCCTAACCTTTGTGCCTCCTCCTTCTTCAATTTGGTTTCTTTTTCACGCATAAACCCTATTCATATTATTTTCTTCCTTTAAATACTCCTTTATATTCTACTCTATTATTAATTAAATTAATTATTCTACTCCTTTAATAATTCAAGTTTTATTCTATCATATATTTTATTGGCCAATTAAATAATACTTCTCATTTTATTTCTCACATTATAATAAAACTCACTAAATATTTTAGTCAATTAATTTCTACTCATAATATTAATTCTCCGACTAAACTGGTTATTCACTTAATCCTATTTTCTTTCTCCCACATACAACCTTTTCCCAAAAATCTTCACTAAACCCTTATAATTCTCCTTTTATATCTCTTATAATTAAATCCAACTTATAATAATAATAATAATAATTATTATTATTATTATATTATTTCTATTTGGCTTAATTTTCACACCTCATTTCTACTACTTCTAACACCAATTAAATAACTCTATTAATCCACACTTATTTCTAATATTATTTCTAATAATATTCTATAATAAAATTAATTCATCACTAATTAATCCCAACTTCCGATAATTTATTTAATCACCCTAAATCAACTTATCAATTTATTAATGCTCCTTATAATTTTACTGATAAATCGAACTTCGACTAAATTCCAATAAATAATTCCTTATATAATTTAATTAAATAATTTTCGGGTGTTACAACTCTCCCCTACTTAGGATATTTTCGTCCTCGAAAATCCATCCGACACAACTATCCTTAACATCACACTCGCACCTAATCCTCGATTCAACAACTCAATCACAGTTTAAATCCAATACTTATACTTCAATCTTTCAATTACCCTTGCAACATAATCGTTACTATTTTGCAACCATTTTAGCAATACCTTGAAACAACATCTTAGAAAATAGTAACAACTACAACTCGCTTACTTTCTTGTACACCATGGTATCCTCACCTTAACGACATTCTCGTTGTAGCATCCACTACTTACTTACCATTAAGATAGCGAAACAATTTTTTTATCATCCAACATGATCCCGTCCACTATCAACAAGAGATTAAGGGTGATCAATTCTTCAATTTGTCAATAGATAGCTGACAACCATAATAGAGATTAAACCGTCATTACTAACATTAATAGTATTCTTTTTCCAACTTGCATCCATGATTCACAGATATCAACAACTCCAACAACTTCTACAACTTTTAAAATCAATCCCAATAGTTCTACAGCACGGCCTACTTAAACAACAACTTACTAAATTCAATCTCATAGCAACTATTCTTTTCCAATACATCCCAACTTGTCAAACAACCAAATCTTAAATTCTTACCACCTTCGAATTCGAGAAACGGCAAGGCTCCTACAACATTTGCACCGTATCCGTCAGTAACATACTAATTCTGATATCTCTCAACTAAACACATCCGAGAAGCAAAGCTTCTCCCCCACTTTGCTTCAACTTAATTCCTGCAAACAGTCAATCAAAAAGCAACAAGTACCAACAGTGTTCCAGACACATGTCGTGTACGAAGGAAGTAAACAACGTTAGACAACACTGGCCGGACAGACCGACCTGCTCTGATACCACTGATGTAACACCCCAATTCTACCCCGGTAATTATTATGAAAATCAGAGTTATAAAGTTCTTTTCAACAAACAATTGGAGTATTACAATTCAACTAAACAACAACAACTTTAACACAGATACATAACACCTAAACTCGGATGAAACGAAACAACATGAATCAACTTTATTAATATTAAGCAGCGGAACTACATTAATCAACTTGGATGTCATAGCATATTTTCAACTTAAAACAATTTAAAGTCAATAATTACTTTTCATATATCAACATAATTATTCAACAACAACAAAATCAAAATAGCAAAACAACTAGCGTTCATCCCCCCGAGTGTTACGTATCAGAGCGACAACCCGACTCGAACTAACAGCAACTAAACCTTTGTTCTTCATTACCTGCACATTACCCACGTAGAGGCAACATCACAACAGAAGGGGTGAGATATCTAACAATCTAATAAATCGTATGATAAATAATATATTAGAATTTAGATAAGGTAAATCAATGCTTCAGTAATTATTCATACAACCAACAAACAACTAAATAATAATAAGAAGACATTTTATTTAATCAACGTAACAGCTTAAATCAACACAACTAATAAAAACTTCAACTTATAACAACAACAACTTATAACCACAACAACTTGTAACAACGGAAACTTATAGCAACAACAGCTTATAACAACAACAACTCACAACAATAACAACTTATAGCAACAACAACTTATAACAACATCACAATGACAATCAACAAATAACGAATAATACCAACAACTTTAACACGCGACTCAATATGTGACTCAACTATGCAAATGCATGTGGTACCATTTGGAGCAGAACTCCCAACTTAAAATCATGCCAGGTTATCGAGACATTCAACAAGGCCTTCAACGTGGTGCCATCAAGGCCAAGGCATAAGCCTTCAACTTTCAACGTGGTGGCAATCCAGGCCAACTTAATCATGCAATGTATGCCATGCGACCTCAACTTCAACAACAAATACACAACGATGCAACAACAACAACAACATACAACAACAACTAGATCAACACTGGTCATTCGACCTACAACTCAAGCATGTCCATAAATTAGAACAATTCAACTTATTCAACATTGACCATAGGCCTACATCTTCATCAACTGCAAACAGCTTATCAACATTGGTCATACGACCTACAACTTCATCAACGTATCAACAACAATAATAGTTTATCAATAGAATTAATACGAGCAAACAACAACCAATTTCATCACAATCTATAACTTCGCAATTTATTAACAACATCAATACCAACAAACAATAACAATTACTACACCATTTACAACTTCGCAATTTATTAACAACTTCAATACCACCAAACAACAACAACAATTCAACGGAAACAACACGACACAATTTATCACCTGCAATTATATAACTTATTCTATACTCTTAACTCATAAAAATGTCATAATAATATATAATTATAACTTTACATAGTTCTCAATAAATTATAAATCACTCTACCACGATCCCTACAATTCTAAAATAACTCTAAGGTGCTCAAAATTTCTCTACCGACAACTCTTGTATGTAAAATAATATTTATGAAAATAATTGGTTAATGGTCTGACTCAAGTAATAGTAAAACAACTCTAAAGGGTCAAATACCTTTACCTTTAATTCTACGGCTTATTAGGTTTAATTTTAAACAACTCGAAAACAATGCTGGCAACTCTAGACATGTTAGAATCACCCAAAACCATTAAAGTATGACTCTTAATAACTCAAAACAACTCTAATAATTTTATTGACAATTCTAACAACTCTATTGACAACTTTAATAACTCTAATAGAATCAAAATAATTTAAATTAATCAATTAACCAAATTATCGTCTCTTACTCAAAACTCTTAATTTATCATATTAATAATACTAAAACTATTATAATTATAAAAGCTAATAGTTAAATAGCTAATATTATTCTCATAAACAAAACTTTATGTTATCAATATATTAAAATTGTAAATTAACAATTCTAAGGTTAGACTTTATCAAACATTAACCAATCAAATAAACTAATGCTACAATATATGAAACATTAACTTAGATTTTCGGTTTACTCTAATATACCGGTATCAGAACGTGATACCCTCAATTATCTACCCAATTGTGATGTCTAAAAATAATTAAATTAATGAAAAGTTACGATACCGCGTATATAAATATATTTGATAAAGTTTCAGACATATGTGGATAAATATGGTTATACACTACACATATATAAATAATATATACATATTCAACCTACAAAATCAATTTAGCAACTTAAAACTCAAGATAAATTTCATCATATTCAAGAATAATTTCAACACACTCACGTCAAATAGTTTCTCACCAAATAGAACAATCATAAATACATTGCAAAATTCTCATTATCCTAATTTCCATATACTACTCATCATACAACTCATTAGAAAGTCAGAACCCCACCCTTACCTTGAATTAACGGTCTCTAATTTCCTCGAATTTCTACTTTCCGGTCCGATCAGGCACTTCCGTATCCTCTCCTAACCTTTGTGCCTCCTCCTTCTTCAATTTGGTTTCTTTTCTCACGCATAAACCCTATTCATATTATTTTCTTCCTTTAAATACTCCTTTATATTCTACTCTATTATTAATTAAATTAATTATTCTACTCCTTTAATAATTCAAGTATTATTCTATCATATATTTTATTGGCCAATTAAATAATACTTCTCATTTTATTTCTCACATTATAATAAAACTCACTAAATATTTTAGTCAATTAATTTCTACTCATAATATTAATTCTCCGACTAAACTGGTTATTCACTTAATCCTATTTTCTTTCTCCCACATACAACCTTTTCCCAAAAATCTTCACTAAACCCTTATAATTCTCCTTTTATATCTCTTATAATTAAATCCAACTTATAATAATAATAAATAATAATAATTCTATTATTTCTATTTGGCTTAATTTTCACACCTCATTTCTACTACTTCTAACACCAATTAAATAACTCTATTAATCCACACTTATTTCTAATATTATTTCTAATAATATTCTATAATAACATTAATTCATCACTAACTAATCCCAACTTCCGATAATTTATTTAATCACCCTAAATCAACTTATCAATTTATTAATGCTCCTTATAATTTTACTGATAAATCCAACTTCGACTAAATTCCAATAAATAATTCCTTATATAATTTAATTAAATAATTTTCGGGTGTTACACAACCTCCTTCTCTCTCGTATACGGTATGGAAGCAGTCCTACCCATCGAGGTTCAGATACCCTCGACCAGAGTCCTCCAGGACGCAAAACTAGACGAAGACGAATGGGTCTAGACTCGCCTTGACCAGATCAACTTGATCGACGAAAAACGACTCACATCCATCTGCTATGGACAGATCTACCAGAAGCGAATGATCAGAGCATTCAACAAGAAAGTCAAGCACCGAGTCTACCAAGTCGATGATCTAGTAGTCAAGCGTATCATCCTTCCACAAGGTGATCCCAGGGGCAAATGGACTCCCACCTATGAGGGACCATTTGTAGTCAAAACTATGTTTTCCGGCGGAGCTATGATACTAAGCACTATGGATGGAGAAGGCTTTCCACACCCTGTGAACGTAGATATAGTCAAAAAATACTACGCATAAACGAGACCCGCTAGGTCAACTGGCCTAGGCAAAAATAAGGGCATCCTGGCAAACCAAAAGGGTTCGGGCAAAATTTAAGGATATATACACAAAAAATGTACACCCGGCAAGTCGAAAGCCTGCAAAGGCGGCTTGGGCAAAAAAGGGTATCCCGGTAGACTGAAAACCTGAAAGGGCGGTCTAGGCAAAAGTTAGGGATTTAAGTGTACAACTATGTCTCATCCAGATCACCTACTTACAGACTACACTACTATTAACGGCAAGGTTCAAATAGTGAAAATCAGTTCAATCACTTTCTTCTAACAGCAAGGAGATGAGATAGTCGAAAATATATGAGCAATAACATAGTTAAAACTCGACAAGATTATCTCCGCATAGCTTTTTACTATTTTGACAATGTCCTCTTACTAGGACATTTGTCTCTTGTATACAGATTGCTTGGCCATACGCAACTTTTTAAAATTAATACAAATTCCTTTTCTAATTTTATTGTTGTTTGCATAAAGTCCAATGTTTGCTTTGAATGATTATATGCATCTGACAATAAACATCTATTCACAAACATATGAAAAGCGAACGAACAAAAGTAATTACTACAGGCTCTAGGAATTGAGATGACGACTAAAGTCACCAATGCATCCCCACAGAGTCACTTTCATAAGAAATACATCCACAGGATCACCAATCCCCACGGAGCCATCGGTCTCCCTACTAAGGCAAAATCTTCTCCAACAAAGTACTACAACAGTGTTCCAACACTTCAACATCATCACATTAGTCCCCGAGCAGTGATCTTATCAGCTACATCAGCTTCAAACTTCATCACATTAGTCTCTGAGCAGTGATCCTATCAACTCTATCAATTTAGTCCCCGAGCAATGATCCTATCAGCTTCATCATGTTAGTCCCCGAGCAGTGATCCTATCAGCTTCATCATGTTAGTCCCCGAGAAGTGATCCTATCAGCTACATCAGCTTCAAATTTCATCACATTAGTCCCCGAGTAGTGATCCTATCAACATCATCACATTAGTCCCCGAGCATTGATCCTATCAGCATCATCATGTTAGTCCCTAAAAGTAGGGATCCTATCAGCTTCACCACATTACGTCAGTCTCCAAGCAATAACAAGTTATGCCATATCGCATCATCCACATCAAGGTCTATACACAAGATCTCCGGCCGAGTATCTCTCAATCATTACTATTCTTCCAACATCATTAATATCCAGACTCGAGATTTGGTCAGATAGTGCATCAGAGGAATCAGAATCACCTTATTATTCCCCAGCCAGGGTTTTCAACAACCCCATCCCCAAGCAAACATCAGAAACCCCCAGCAGGCCGTTCCTATCTTCTTCAAGATGGATATGTTTTGAAATACCACAATATCTACATTCATACATCTACATTCATGCATTATCCCTAAAAGTCATAACATGTGCATATATCATAAGTAATATTGTTATGCATCACAATCTGCATAGAATTAACCATATCCTGTCAAGATTTTATTTCCCCAGCAGGTAAAAGCTATTTTCCAAGCAGAAAGTCAAAGATTAATACCCGAAACAAGACAGGAGAACTATCTAAACGATCATGAAAATTATTTCCAGACAACAGGTCAAAGATTAATGCTCGAAACAAGACGGGAAATCTATCTGAAAGACCACACAAATTGTCTCCAGGCAACAGATATTGGATTAACACCCGAAACAAGACGGGAAAACTATCCGCATCCTGCCAAGTATTCATTTCAGAAATAACCAAGGCGAAGGTTTATTCTGACTCTCTCTTATTATCAACAGCCCCGAATGGCATCCTTAAGCCTATCTCCGACTATACATCTTTGTTTCTCCAGATGGCATCTTAAGCCCATCTCCGTTGTCTCTTCTACTCAAAAGACAAATACAGAGTCTTGCGTACGACTCACTCTCCAGCAGCAGCTTCTCCAAATGGCATCTATAAGCACATTCCGGCGCATCATTAGCTGACGATCCTATTTCGTACAACAGCGAGTGTAAATTTTCAGGTGTACTCGAGTGTTCAATCATCTTCTACTCTCAGGTCACGAAAGGAAAGCATGCCAATCTAAACCTTCCAGTACAAGATGATTGAACAGGGGCAACTGTTCTACCCCAAAATTTGCCCTCCCACTTCTCAAGACAACTCACATATCCATACTCAAGGATTTCACAAGGGTTGACCAGACAAACCCTCTCCCAAGCAATCAACCCAAACTAGGGTTTTGCCATTCTCGAGTCAAGATGGACTTCCAATGCTCCAAGTGACCATCATACCTCATCCTATGCTTCAAATAATCACCATGTCAAGTTTTAAGCCTCACAAGTCAAAATTGCTCATCTAATCGCCGTATAAGTGAAAATCAATCAGATTGACAAAACTCAACTATGGTCAACATACAGTCAAACTTCATAATTTTTGGTCAACACCAATATTTTGAAGTAATATTCATCATTTGCTCAAGGGTTGATCATGATTCCTCAATAAAGTCATGATTTGATCAAAAGTCAAAGTTTCTAAATTAGGGTTTTTCAAACAAAGGTCACCAGAACTTTGACCAAGCATAACTTTCACATACTTTATCAGAAATTTCTCCACCACAACTCATTTTGAAGAGAATTCAATTCTCTACAACTTCATGTCTCACAAGCTTGGGCTAGAAATGCTTCATTTCGAAGTTATGGATCAAAACATTACAGGTCTTTTTAAAAGTCAACAAAAAGTCATCGTTTTGCAAAGAAGTGTTCATGAGCATGGAAACTTCAATGAAGATGAAACCAAAAGGGTTGTTTAGAAGACATCTTGAGCTTTCTAAAAGTCCAAGAACACCCAAAATGTTAAAATTGATCAAGATACACATTGTGAAAGTTGAGCATTTTTGAGGAGGTGCATAAAGAGAAATACTTGACAAAATCAAATATTTTCCAAATGGGTCTAACTTTTCTTGATTCAAACTTGTTTCTAATCCCAATTGGAACCTCCAAGCCCAAGGCTACGTTTTTTATCTTTTATTTTTATTTATTTTGGATTTTTATTCATTTAAAACCAATTTAATTAAAATAAAAGATATAAAATCAAAAATTAAGTGCAAGATTGATTTTCTCTCCTTCTTGAGGTCCAAGCAAGCCAATTGGTCTGATTATTTTGAAATAATAAAGATTGGCAAGAGATTTGATTGAAATTGGTTCAAAAAGGCAATATTTGGTTTTATTCCAAATCAAATATTTTCTCATTGATTGGCCTGTGATTTCTTCATAATTTTGACCTAATTAACTCTAGTATATATACACACTGATTCCAGATGCCACAAGGACGATTTTGATGCCTCAAGAACCCTAAACCAAGTGAAAAAAACCGTGGCATTCAAGCAACCTAGTAGTCAAGATTTCAGGCCGATTCAATCAATTCCAAGCCTTGCAATCAATTCCTGGAGGTCCACTGATCCTTCCCAGACGTTCATAGATCACAAAAGCATCCAGAAACACGAAATCACTATCACGGTTTGAGCAAACTTTTCTCAAAATCGATTGCATAGATACACTCATATTTAACATGTTTCGATTTTTTTCTCATGTTTAGAATTCTGCTTGCAATGTTTCTGGATGGTTTGATTCGTGTTTAGTTGCAGATTAAGGATGTTGCCATTACTAGAGTTTTGAAGCTCTAAATTGGGGTTTCTCGATCCAAGTAAAATTAGCCAAAACGATTGGCACCATTGCATTCAGGAGTGGTTTTCCAGTCGAATCATGCCCCCACCTGAATTTATATTACCTATTGTGAATTTTTGAAACTTGAAGGTACTGTAGTGACGGACAAAGTCGTCAATAAAGACTGTTGCTACGAACAGCAACCGTAGGTAAAAGTCTGGTTCAAAAACGGAGAAGACGAAGGCCCTGCGCGCGCTTTCTGTTTTAAATTAATTTCAGAAAATTGTTTTCACATATATTCTTATCGTTTCATTATGCTAACAGCTTGCACACCCAGCACAGATGGCAAGGCAGCGCGCGTTTGACCAGGAGGGCCTGAGTTCGAACCCTAGCTCCTACAAATATTTTTATCACTTGCCAAACTAACCAATTTTTCTCATTATTTTTCCATTCAATTTATTTCTTTTCAAATATTTTTCTAACATATTAAAAAATCACAAGAAAATATTTTCTTTTTGCATTTAGGTCATAAAAATGCTTATTTAATTTTTAACATAAAAAAATAATATTTTTCATTCATATTTTAATTAATTGTTAATTAATCGAAAAATTAACTTTTAATTGTTTTTCTATACTACAATTAATCCAGAAAATTCCCAAAAGATATTTTCTCATCTAGTTAGGTCTACTAACCTTAAAACTTTTTCCTAACTCAAAAACCTTTTTTCACTAACATTATTTTCTCTTATTTGCAATTCAATTCTTTTTCCGATTATTGTAACTACTTCCAGGTTGTAATAGTTAGGACTATTTTCTCGCATTTTCTTTTCCAATATTATGTAACTGCTCATGGGATGTAATAATTTAATTAGGCTTTACTTTCCGCACTCCTCAATTATGTAACTTCCCCAAAGCCATGTAATAGCGTAGGATTTACTTTCCGCACTTTACATTTCTGCAATTCACTTTCTGCACCTATTAATTGCTAGTAACTAGGCGTGTATGACAAGATTAATTTAATCAATATAAATCACTAATCGCAAGATAAATCATCTGAAAACAGTACGCTTTTCTCACACATGCACCCCTAGGTATTCTCTCTTGCTTTTACAAATGGTCAAGTCCCTCGAACGTAGAGATATCTTAGCACGGTTGCCTACGAAATATCATCATAGTCCCTTCGACTTAAAAGATCATAGTCCCTCGATGTTGCCTACGAATACATGATCTCGTCCCTAGGTTGTTGTTTACGAAAAGTGATGATCGTCCCCACGAATGTGCTAGGATACTCCTACAAGTTGCCTTCTATGACCATCCGATGTCCCTTCGAATGTCCCTTTACATCCAATCGAATAGGTTACCTACCAACTAATGGTATGGATACTGTTTAAAGGAAAGAAAAATAACACTAAACGACTGCTCGAGTAGGTAATAGACTCTTAATTGCTTGCTCTATCAAAACATCTTTTTTTGCCTCACACTTTTCTTCAAAATCTTTTCAAAATACTTTGTATACATTTCAGCGTGAATCATTGCAAAGTCCTTTTTCAAAACAAAACATTTCCAAACACTTTGTATACATTCCAGCGTGAATCATTATGAATTCAAAGCAAAATGCATTTTCAAAAACATTTTCAAACACACAGAATGCAAATTTTAAAGTGAGCTAAAGCAATTAAGAGCCTGTAGATAACTACGGATGGAAAGGGTGCTAACACCTTCCCTTTTCATAACCAACTCCCTTACTCAGAATCTAAACGAAGGTCTTTTCCTGTTCTTTTCACCTTCCCTTAATTGGATAAAAGAAAAGCCGGCGGCGACTCTTGCTATCCGCAACATTTGCAATCAAACACAAAAACAAATAAGTCAGTTCTCCCACCGTGTTACAATGGCGCATGTGCACTGATTACTCTGATCTTAATAAGGCATGTCCAAAAGATGCCTACCGCTTGCCCAATATTGATAAACTCATTGACAACTCTGCAGGTTTTAAATTACTTTCGTTTATGGACGCCTATTCGGGCTATAACCAAATTCCAATGGCTAAAACGGATAAAATTTATACGGCCTTCATGATCGAATTTGGCAACTATCACTACAACATGATTCCCTTCTGTCTAAAAAACGTCGGCGCAACATACCATCAAATGATGAATAAAGTCTTTAAAGGAGATATCGGAGACATGCTCGAGGTGTACATGGATGACATGATCGTGAAATCCCAAGAGGAGGTCAATTATGCCCGACACCTCAAGAAGGTCTTGGACCAAGCCAGAACTGTTAAAATGAGGTTCAACCTAGAAAAATGCACCTTTGGAGTCTGGGCTAGAAAATTCCTCGATTTCTATCTCACCGAACGTGACATAGAAGCCAACCCCGAAAAATGTCGGGCATTCTTGGAATTCCCCACTCCAAAATCCAAAAAATTCATCCAAGTCCTCAATGGGATGCTGACCTCGTTATCCTAGTTCGTTGCAAAATCGGCCCAGCACGCACTCCAATTTTTCAAACTGCAGAGAAAGGAAGATAACTGCACCCTAACTCACCGCAAACATTACCCTAACCGATAAAGAAGAGATAATATATCTGTATCTGGCTATGACCATTGAGTCTGTTAGCATCGCACTCATCCGAGAAACACGAGAAGGACATAGACCTATCTATTTCACAAGCAAGGCTTTACAGGGGCCCGAACTGAGATACCAGCAAATTGAAAAAATCACCATCGCGCTGGTCAACACCGCGAGAAGGCTCTGTCACTACTTTTTAGAACACATTGTCATAGTTCGAACAGACCAACCCATCAAGCAACTATTAGGTCGACCAGACATGGCCGATAGAATGCTCAAATGGCCGTTGGAACTATCTGAATTCGACATCAGATACAAAAATAGGAAGACCCTCAAAGCGCAAGTCCTAGCGGACTTCGTGGCCGAAATAACTTTCCCAACGCCCCAAGAAGGAACCAACTACTGGACCATATTTGTCGACGGTGCCTCTAGCTCATCAGGAAGCGGAGCAGGGATAATCCTAGACAACAGGTATCCCTCACCCTGTCATTCCCAACTTCCAACAATCAGGTAGAGTAGGAAGCTTTCCTCATTAGTCTCCGTCACGCCGAGGACATGGGAGCAAGAGAAGTCAAAATCCTCACGGACTCGTAGCTCGAAGCCTCCCAGGTTCGGGGAGAATATCAGGTCAAAAATGACAAACAATATGAGTACTGGACCCTCATCCAAAACCATCTAAAAAAGTTTAATTTGGTTGAGATACAATATATCCCTCGAGAATACAATGCTCGTGCAGATGTTTTATCCTAGCTCGCCAGTACGAGAACTAGAGGAGGAAATAAATCAATAATATAGGAAATACTCCCTCGACCAAGCATTGAGAAAGGTCGTCCCGGTCACGACATACTCATCATTGATGAAGGCACCTCCTCAATGACGCCCGTCTACAAATATCTGACTAACGAGACCCTTCCCGACAATCCCAAGGAAGGAAGCGTGATCAGGCGGAGAGCTTTCTGGTACATCATCCTCGAAGACAAACTCTTTAGAAGGGGATTCTAAACCCCCCCTCCTCAAATGCGTCGAAGAAACTAGAGTGCCACACATATTGAAAGAAATATATGAGGGCATCAGCGCCCAACACCTAAGGGGAAAATCGCTAGCCCGAAAATCCCTCCGGGGGCCGATTACTAATGGCCGACCATGTAGATTGACGCTAAGAAACACGTAAAGAAATGTGACAAGTGCCAACGGCATGGACACATGCACCTGGCTCCCCCAAGAGAGCTCAAGTCACTCTCTTCTCTGTGGCCTTTTTCATGGTGGGGGCTCGACATCCTCGGACCGTTCTTCTTGGGAGCATATCAAAACAAATATTTAAGAGTAGGTGTCGACTACTTCACCAAATGGATAGAGGCCGAAGTGTTGGCCAAAATCACTGCCCAGAACATCCTACGTTTCTACAAAAGAAACATATTAGCTCGGTTCGGCATCCCACAAGCCATAGTCACCGACAATGGGACGCAGTTCACCGACAAAAATTTCCAAGGCTCCGTCGCCCATCTAGGAACCGTGCAACATTTCACATCGGTCGAACACCCTCAAACGAATGGGCAAATCGAATCTATTAATAGGGTCATACTGCGCAGACTCACGCGAAGGTTGGACGAATCAAAGAAGAAATGGTCGAGGATTTATACAATGTGCTCTGGGCCTATCGAACAACTCCCCACTCGTCTATCGGGGAAACCCCATTCCGACTCGCCTATGGAACTGAAGCAGTCATTCCAATAGAAATTTCTGAGCCTTCAAGAAGAATCGAATCTTTGAGTTTCGGACTGAGTCCATCAACAAACTATCCCACTTTGACTAGTCTCCCCATACTGTCAAAGACCATACACTAATAACGAGCGTTTCATCCCCAAAACACAAAGTATCACATGCATACAATGAATAAATAACATAAAACACCTATATTATTACGACCGCAAGGACCAGATTTGTCTTGGAGTTACAAGGGGGACTCCACCCCAACAAAACAAAATTAATCAAAAACGACCAACAAAGGTCGGAAATTGTCATTACATAAATGGGCCTCGCCCAGACAAACATAATAAGAACAATAAATCATAATTACTCAACGGGATGATTAAGGACGTTTATAGGAGTCAGTTGGAGGAGTCTCTTCCACGACCATCTTGTCGATGAGGAAGTCAGGTTTCTTTATCTCACCTCCTTCAACAAAGAAATGAACCCCCGTCCTGTCAGTTACCAGCCCCACACCGAGATTTAACACGAGCATCTGCGACACGACATTATCAAAGCTGGCCGTTGAGGCGACCACGTCATCATCATAGGCCTGATGAACCCGACTTATGAACTCTGCCCGAGTCCTCACATCAGAAAACTCTGTAGGTTCGCCTTCCCCTAGGGTCACCTCCTTCCTCAAATGGTCGAGCTCCTCACTAATCTCACAATTATTCTTCACAGCAGCGTCGTGTTCTTCGACCATCGCCTTATAATCCTCCGACCATTTCTTCCGAGCTTCCCCTCCCCTCCTCTCGACCTCTTTCAACTTGGCCTTGAGCTGACCTAATTTAGCATCTGGGGGTTGATTATGCTCGGCATATACAATGACCATTTCGAGGATCCACACCAACGCCCCCATACCTTTGACTAAAGCAGTCTTCTTAGACAGACGATCCAGACCCTCCAGCATGAGCTTCTCGACATGAGGAAGGACCACACTTGTGGTCTCGAAATATTTCTTCTCATGCCAGCAAGGAGGAAGGGTAAATTTCCCCTTTTCCTTCTCCTTAGTCAGATATATTTTTGATCGTGTCGTCTTCAACATTGACGTCACCTGCTGGGGAGATAGAGATCCCGTTACTTACCGGGCCAGTAGACAACTTTCCAGATTCGGTCGCACCGACCATTCCCGGTTCTGTTGGAGAAGAACCCGCCTCTATCCCCTTCCGTCTCATGGCTTGCCGAGCCACGCGCTCCATGGTCGGATTCATCCTATCTGCAAAATAAAGAAGCAGAAACGGATTAGCATAAAATTAAACATTCATATGGCAAAGCAAGGTAATCAAGATAGAACATCTACCCAAATAGTCCCCAGGATCCCCGCATGCAAGGAGCTCTCTAACATTTATAAGACCAGGCTTGGAGATCTCCTTCCTGTCTTTATCTAAGAGCATCTTCCCCCCCTTTCCCATGCGTCGAACATGAGGGAAGCCCGCAACAAACACTGACAGCGTCTCAAAACTGACCAGATCCTCGTCACTCAGCTTATTAGCCCATACATAGAAATCTGAAGTCTTATCGAAGTGCTTCTTCGACCACCAAAACTTGAACTTCCTAATGAGAGCATATTTTTGTTCCCCATGTCCGTTATAACAGGGGGTCCCATCCCTTTTTAAGCTAGAGACTACCCGAAACACGTTGCTCATCGCCCGATCAGTGACCGGCCTAATAAGCATAAATCTATCATTGAAAAAACAAATGAACTCCTGATATGCCTTGAAAAGCATCTCGCTTTGATGCTTCAAAGACACCAATCCCCACCGAACCTTCCCGTCCACTTTCATCGAACTCCTCTGCAAACAAAAGATATAAAAGAACAGCTCGAGGGTGGCCCCCACCTCCAAATATTCACACACAAATTCGAACGCCCGTATAAAGCCTATAGCATTAGGGCCAAACAGAGATGACGAAAGATACCCACCTGGAAATCGGTGAAGGGTACCTAGAATCCTAATTCTCGAAACCATACGTCATAAACCTAAATGTAACGAGCCTCGTATCTCAAGCAAATTCGACCATCTTTGGCCGAAATATGCACTGACCAGTCTTCCACGGTCGCCTCATCTCCCCCGGGAACCTCGGCCGCAGCATATGGGCTCACCTAGCCAAACCCCTCGTTTGGGTTATCCAGAAACTGGGTAGCCCGATTTCCCATGTTGGAAGACGCCCAAACATCGGGGTTGTCCTCATCAAGTCTCGTCAACCTCTACCGTAGGGGGGGCTCTCTTCGACCTAAGGCACGGGTAGACTCATGCCACTCTACTCAATAGAAGTAGATCTAGAAGGTGTTTGCCCGAACCTTCAGGACCCTCGTGAACATCCTCACTATCACTCGTCATATCACTTGAAAAACAGAGGGAATAGGTGAGCTCGACATCAACGTCAAAACCACCCTTCCGCCACTAATTAAGTGAAAGGACTTAGATGAACAAGGATCATATCCCCGGCCAAAATCCCTTTGTAAAGCGAGGAACACTCAGACCTAGATCACCAAGCACGAATAGCTAATTCAGGTGGCATAAACTGCCAGAAAGAGGCGGAGCAACCGCTTACCACCAGAAAAAAATCTAAAAATGTAAACCTTAACCGCGTATATCTCTATATACAAGCCAAATCTCAAGTCGAAACAGCCAAATCCTTGTAAAAAGATCGAAAACGTACCGTTTGCAGATGGAGTAAACTGAAAAATTAGGCTAATCACGAATCTGGGAGGTAAAGATGACGTCTGTTCGCGTTAAAAGGTGACGCGCTAGAGTATGCAAACGTGAGTTCGGATTCTCTGGTACGTAACGATTTAAATCTTTTGATTTGTTTATAAAGATGCCGCGAGCATCAAGCTTTATTATTTTCAACACAAGAAAGATGATTTAATGATTATGAAAAAGGGAAAGTCAAATACCCTCAATTGATATGAGTATATGTAATGACTAGCGCAAACTAGACGTAACGATTTGGGGAGATTCTGAGTAAGGGGATTGTATATAAAGGAATAGATGGAGCACCCTAAATATATGTAGTTATGCCTTTATATATGAATATATTTGATATGTTTGTGTGTTTTAATTGCTATTTCTATGATTGGAAAGTTTCTGGGATTTTAAGAAACAGTAGATTATGTGGGATTTAGGTTTGTTATTATTGTGCTCGCAAAGATCCGTGGATCTTCGCATACATATCCCCAGTGGGAATCGAGCATTTGTAGCTCGGATCTCTGTGGTTCTATGGTTTGTTGGTCTGAGAGAGATAAAAATTTGCTCGGCAAGGATGAGACCTTGTGCCTACGTATTCTCAAAAGGATGTTGAGAAAGTCAGAGCAATCGTAGTTCCCACTTATGCTAGTGGAAAGCAACGAGATGTTAGTAAGAGATGTATAAATGTCATCTTAATGAAAATGTATCTAATCTATTTCATCACATACATTTTTGAAAAGTTTGATTGATAAAAATCTTTCGTCGTAAGTATCAGGTGCTTTGCTTGAGTGTACAAGCGTTACCACTTACATGTTTAAGAAAGATGTTTGAAAAAGATTGCTTTGAATCTTTTAACTGTAAGTATTGGGTGTTTTGCTTGAGTGTACAAGCGTTACCACTTACATTTAAGAGATGTTTTTGTTTGAAAATAGTTTGAAAAGAGTTTGAAAAGAGTTTGACTGTATGTGATGTGATAGATGAGATACTTCTTCCATAGAGATGATAGATGTCTAAATCTCAAGGAGAAATTGATTGGATTAAAGGGATGCTTTTAAGAAGCCCATGGGTCCTTGTATTGTTAGCCCAAGAGGAGGCATTCCGAGGGTCATCGAGGGTCATCGAGGGTCCTTGTATGAAGCTCAAGAGGAAGCTATAGGTATGGCGTGTTTGGCTTGAAAGGGATTTCACCAGAAATCATCCTTTGCTGAATAAGAGCAATTTCACCGGGAAATTTTACTCTATGGTGATTTTTGAAAGTGATTTCACCGAGAAACCATCCTTTCAGGGTTCTATCTTAGCGTGGGTGATTCTTTGTATTGGGAGCCCAAGAGGAGGCTGTTAAGAGATTTCCTATCTCTTTCATTGTATGATGCCCAAGAGAAGGCTAAACTCAATGAGGAGTTCTTTTGAACGAAGCCCAAGAGGAGGCTGACTCAACAGGGGAGTGTTTGTCTTATATGAAGCCTAAGCGGAGGCTAACTCTGCGAGGAGAGTTTCTTTGTACGAAGCCCAAGAGAAGGCTAACCCATGCTGGGGATGAATTGTCTTGTATAAAGCCCAAGCGAGGCTAACTCGTGGAGATAAAATGTCTTGTACGAAGCCCAGCGAGGCTAACTCAACCGGGATGAGTTATCTTGTATGAAGCCCAAGCGGAGGCTAAATGTGGGGAACCTATTGATTAGTCTAATTGTTATGTTAATAACTAGAAGCTATGTAAACAAAGTGTGTGTGTGTGTGTGATATGTATTCACTGTGAGTTTATGAAGGAAATATAAACAATGCATGATGTTTATTTACGTAGCTTATGAAATATAAACAAGTGTCTCGTGAACTAACGCTTAAAACGAGCGTAACTGATTATTTACAAGTTTGAACTGTACAAGGAAGTGAATATGTACACGAACGAATTTTTATGTACAGAGAAATATGTACATAGAGGGTCAGACTTACACCGTAAGGGTGGCCCATTGGTTTAAAAGCGCCATTGTGGAATAATGCTCCTTTCAATACCAATGGTATTCGAATGTATAGATGAAATGTAAAACGAATGATCAAGTTTTATCCGAAAAAGTATTTTCAAAAGTATCTCGTGTTATGTATGTATAAAAGTTTGTTTTGTATTTGAAAAGTATTTGTTATGAATATGTGTATGTACACAAAGAATGTTGGTTTGAGTATACACAGTGAGCGAGAACAAACAATTGAAGTTTGTCTGCATTGAGTAAAAAGGAGTATCAGATATGTATGATGAAATTTGTATGTACAAAGAAATATTATGTACACAAAAGAATTTTATGGGACTTACACCGTGATGGAGGCCCATTGGTTTGAAAGCAGTTTCACAGGGAATAATGCTCCTTTCAATACCAATGGTGTTCAGTGTAAGATGAAAACAAACGGAAGAAAGTTTGTCTCAGATATACAGATGAAAAATTGTACATAAAGAAATGAATATGTATAAAGAAATATATACATAAAAAGAATGTTTTGGGACTTACACCGTGAGGGAGGCCCATGATCGATCGAGAAATTCGAGAGAAGACGAAATTAGTTTTATCGTTTAAATCGGATCAATCATGGTAAAAAAGATGCAAGTTTGATGAAATGTTTTGAAAAATGATTTGAAAATGTTTTTGAAATGTTAAGTTCATTTATGAAAAGTTTTGGAAAAAATCGGAAGTCGAAAACTTGAAAAATTCACCTTAAAAAGGAGGTTTGAAAATCGTGCTGCCCGATTAAAATTTAATCAGAAGTTTTTTTGATTTTTTGACATAATCATAAAATATATATATTAAATGACAAGTGTGCAAAAAATCATCTCAAAATGAGAAGTTTTGATTGGTTAAAAAAATTGTTGAAGTTTGATAAAAAAACATGAAAATATTGAAGTTTTGTGAAAAAAAGAGTGAAAAAATGGTCTTGCTGGGTTTTGAACCCATGACCTTTGAGTGGGACGCGTGTCACAAAGCCTTAAGAGCAAGCAAGCAACCAACTGAGCCAAACGCGCTGAGTGTTAGTGGATTAAAAACACGCGTAGATAAAGGATTGGATAATTTAAAAATTTGAAAAATCAAGAACACATGAACACGCGCGAATTTTCTGGGTTTGTGGTTTGATTTTCAGAATCTTTGATCCAAGCTATCTCCCTCGTTTCTCAATGGAATTGGACGATGTAAACATCAAAATGACTCGGTTTTGAACAAGGAATACAACTGTGGTTGTTAATTTTATTTATTTTAAGCCTATCATGTTTTGATTTCTGGAAAAGCTAAGAACCCTAAAACTGAGAAATCAAATTAAATGATGTATGGTGAATGATTGTTTGATTTTATTGAGGGTTAAGGATCGTTTTTAGTGCAGAAAGAGAATGGCCAAGAGCTTTTCTCAATTGGTGCAAGGAATATGGAGTTTGAAGTTCGTGTTCTAACCTGGAAAAGTTGAGATCGAATTCGATGCAAATGTGTTTCTAGTTGCTGTTTCTTGATTGATTAAGCTCCAACGGCATGTAAGGATGCTCTATGAATAGCCTGCTTGCTCTGAACTTGCTTGAATCGAGCTACACAAGTCAAACTGCATACACTCAAAAATGAAATCTGGAAATCGTGTTAATGGTGTTACAGTTTGTTGTTCTTGTTTTGGATCACTCCTATGATGTTTATGGAAGGTGTATGGATGATCAAAACTTCAAGGAATCAAACCAAACTCCAATTTCGATTGCTATGGCAGTTTGTACAAGTTTGAAAAATACAAAATGATTTCTGATTTTTAGCTTAGTACAGGTTGATTTTAAGTTTGGAACAAGTTTGTTAATGATTATGGAACATGTTGGACACCAATTTTCATCATGTTTCCATTGGATTTTCAAAAATGCTATGTTTGGCAATTTTGCTCTATGATACTTGATTTTCAAGAAAAGAAGAAAAGCATGGATTTGTGTATTGATTTTGGTGTCGATTGAAGCTTGAACTATGATCCTTTTATAGACAAATAGGCTCGGAAATGTTAGGCAAATGTCCATGGCATTTGGATATTCAAAGAAAGCTTAGAGGGCAAGATTGTCATTTGTAAAGAAAAAGGAACCTTCCTTTTTTTACCATGTGTGAATTTATCCAAACTTGATCCAATCTTCAATTATCACTTCTCACTGATGTTTATCAGTTTGATGACTCAATTTGGCAAGGTGGCAAGTGGTTTAAATGAAAAACACAAAATGACCTATAATTTTACAAGTTTGTACTTGAAAATTATGGATTTTGGAGCTCTAAATTTCAAATTCAAAAGTGTAGCTAGACTCCATGGATTTGAGAGTTCTTGGACATTTTGGAAATATTTTTCCATGATCTACAACTTTCATGTTTTGAGTTTTTTCAAATTCCAATTAGAACTAGGTGAAAAATTGGCTTGAAGTTTGAAAAAAATGACAAATTTCAACACTTAGAAATTTTTCTAAGTGTGAAAACTTTTGACTTTTTGTTGACTTTTTCAAATTCTTGATTTTTTGATGATCATGATGGATCATTTGAAGTATTTTGATGATGGAAAAAGTTTTGTTTTGAAAAATTTGACCAAAAGTCAAAGTTTGACTTTTTTGTACAGATGAAATTTCATCAGATGTTTCTGAAAACGACTGATGAATTCTGTAAACTTCTGTGATGATTTGAATCCAGAAATTAGGTCAAGAGGTTGTATCTAAGATATGATGACCAATCTCTATCCAAAAAAGTCATCCACTGCTCAAAAAGTCAGAGAATTCTCTTGCCCGATCAAAACCCTAATTGGTCGATCCTTGATTGATCTGTGAGAAAATTTTGTTATCTGATGATCAGAGGTGGATGTTTTGATCAAGATAGATCAAATGAGATGAAAAAAATCTCAAACCCTAATTGGTTAGCTCTTGAATCAGATGAAAATCTGATGAAACCCTAATTTTGACCTGTGAATGCTATACCCGATTAACGCTGTTTGAGCTGTTAGTTATGCAGCAATGCAAATGTAAGGTGGTATATTAGGTCAAAATTTGGGGTATGACAACGTCGACCTCCGTGAAAGTAGCTCCTCGAATAGATAGACGAAATAGTCGAGCAAGAACAAACGGAAATAATCACGTGAAATGAGAAATGAAAAGTTATGAATGAGAAGACCCTCTAGCATTTATATCCCCCTCTACACGCGTGGGTCTGCGCCTACCTAGGTACCTAGGGAAATCATCATTTCCCCCTAATCCTAGGTCTCCCAATAGTCACTTCACGCGGCTAGAAGAATCATACACAAAAGCCTATAAAGATACGACGACAATTTTGACCCTCAAACAAAACAATTTTGACTTCTCCCTTGAGATCAAGTCATCACATCCACAAGAAGATACGACGACTAGGGGGATACTGTTCTGGGTTGCCCAAAAGCTTTCGGACAGGCCTTTCCAACCTTAGTTTTGTCGACCTGCTGTTTACAGTGATTTCTAGTAAACAACCGCTAGTCTTCCAAATTAATGATTTTTATAACTTACAAGATCGACTAGATTGATCCTAGGACACGTGTCTAAGTGTTGATGTTTGAATTGGACTTAATATTCATATTCCACTTTCTATCTAAAAACATGAATCCTTATGAAACAAAGATTCGATTACAGATTATACAGGCTTTGATCGAAAGTAACAACGAGATACAAATCGAAACATAAAGATGTTGATAAAATAATGTACGGATTTATGAGTAACTTTGAATAAAAAGACTTTAAATTGAAATAAAGACTTTATAAAGTAAAATAAATGGTTTGTAAACAAAATGTAAATGACTTGGTAAAGAAATAAAGATATCTGGAAAGGTATAGACTTGACTGAAAGATAAAGGAATAACTTAAAATGAAACAACTTTTAAAGATAAAGAACTTTAATTTAAAACTTCAAAGATAAACAATGGTGTTTTTATAAGTACATGTTTCTGCAACTCGTTTCCCTTACACTTGGTAGTTTGAGTATATCCGTTTTTGTACAATAATGGACACACGAAATCCTAACACTAAAACTCTTATTTATACTATTTAGACCCTAAGGGTCCTACTCTAAAAAGATGCCACGTTCAAAGATTGCATGGTTTCTACAATTTGTGGCTTCCACGCGTCCTTAAATGGAATGGCGCCTTATATTTGAATTTTGAATCATCCGCTATCAAAGATATTAAGCTTTCATTTCGAATTTCGAATCTTTAACGAAAATAATCAATTCAAATCTTCTTATTCGAATTCGAAACTTCCTTAGATAAAAAACTCTAAATTTCCAACGACCATTTGAAACTTCTTCACTTTCAGCCAAAATGCAACCTCTGGACCTTACTCCCTTCATTCGGGCAAAGTCCAAACAATATAAAGCCCATTGTTTCAAACCAAATGGCTCATCAAAATCACCAGCTAACAAATTATCCCTCAAAAATGTGTATTTCGATATACAGAGAAATACTCATTTTTAATCATACATGTGATTTTGATAAACCTAACTCATGATGATTTTGTTGTGTATTACATCACAGCCATCAAACACTTTCCTGCAAAACGTCTTTTCACCATGCCTTCTCAAAACGTGCAACTTTAGCAGTTATTACTAATCATGACCACTAAAAATGCCAGTTCCCAAGATTTTGAAAACCACCTCTTTTATTTTCACCAAGGAAGCTACACGTATCTCTTTTATTCCAAAGGTCAAATATTTTTTAAACCGCCAAAACCCTTATAAAAGCAATTCATCTTCATAAACCAACACTTTCAACTTCTTCAACCTTCAAACAATCTTCAATAAACCCATTTTTTCCCTATCCCATTGAAAGCCATTTGGGTGAAGTGTGAGGAAGTACAAAGCATTCTTATTTGGTTTGAACGCTTCTTCTGTTGGGTTACATGGCCCCATGTTGGCCATGTTTCGATCAAAATTTATCCTATCCACGTGATTCACTTCGGCCATGTAGTAACTTTGATCTGCCTCAATATTTTCTATGATTCCATCTTCTCTCTAAATAGCAATCTTTGATGCATGGATGAGGGAACTACTCCTATTCCATGTATCCACTTGCGCCCTAACAACAGATTGTAATTGGCCTTAGAGGCAATAACCATAAACATAGTTGGACTTGTTATTGAACCAATTTTCAAATCAACCTGTACCACCCCCAAAGTTTGTCCAATTTTCCCTTCATAGTTTGACAACACCATGTTATGTGGTTTGATGTCTGTATCAAACATTCCAATCTTTCACAACATAAATTGAGGCATCAGATTCACTGCTGCGCCACCATCCACTAGGACTTTGTTAATTCCCACTTTTTCCACTTTGGCTCTTATGAATAAAGGTTTGAGATGGCCCTTCATTCCTTGATCATGCCTTTCGAAGAAAGCATTTTGCTCTTCGACAACGCCATTATTCATGATATAGTAGCACACAAGTCTGTGCTTTTCCATCTCTTCTTCTTCATTTTCCTTATATTCTTCTATTTCGGTTTCTCGATTGTACTCATAGGGAGCACAGACACTATACTACAATTTGCATTAAAAAATGATTCCCCATATGATTCGAAATCATCAGTCAGTATCTCTTTGTTATTTGCAGGCATTGATTGAAACTTGTCTGCAATGGCTTCCTTCTTTAGAGAGAACAATCTTCTTGTCACTGGTGGCTTTCCCCCCAGTATGGATGGTTGATGATAGACGATTGGTGCTAGATTCTCCTTCCTTCAATCTTGAATCTCTTTCCGCCTTCTTCATTCGTTGGTGCCTTCACCATTGGGATCTGGACATTGGATTTTTGCCTTTGTAATTTTCTAGCCTAACCTCTTCTCTTTTCTCCACATTAAACTGTTTTCTGTACGCCATAGCGCTTCTTCCCCCTTGATCATAACTTTTCCACTTCGCTTTTCCTTTATCAGCCCTTGCTTGGAGCCATCTGTCTGTGGGGATTTCAGCAGGTAATTTAAAAGTGACTCTTTGCGCTCCCTTAGGGTAGGGACTATCAGGTCTCCTTTGTGAACTTCTTTCCCCAAAGCTGGGGTTAGAAGGACTTCTATCTGTCATACCCCAATTTTTGACCTAATATACCACCTTACATTTGCATTACTGCATCACTAACAGTTCAGAACAGAATTAATCGGGTGTGGCTTCTACAAGTCAAAATCAAGGTTTCACAAATTTTTCATCTGATTCAAGAGGTAATCAATTAGGGTTTGAGTTTCACTCACCTCAATTGATCTATCTTAATCAACTCATCAACCTCTGATCTTCAGATATCCAACTTTTCCTCATGATCTATCAAGGATCGACCAATTAGGGTTTTCATCGAGGATAAGCAATTACTGATTTTCTGATCAATGAAAGACTTTTTTGCTTGGAGATTGGTCTTCATATCTTCAATACAACATCTTGACCTAATTTCTTGATTCAAAACATCACAGAAGTTCACAAAATTCATCAGTCAATTTCTAGATCATCTGATGAAATTTCATCTGCACTGAAAAGTCAAACTTTGACTTTTGGTCAACTTTTTCAAGACAAAACTTTTTCAATCATCAAAATACTTCAAATGATCCATTATGATCATAAAAAATCAAGAAATTTGGAAAAGTCAACAAAAAGTCAAAATTTTCAACACTTGGAAAAATTTTCAAGTGTTAAAAGTTTATGTTTTTTTCAAACTTCATGACATTTTTTCACATAGTTCCATTTGGAATTAGAAAACCCTCAAAACATGAAAGTTGTAGCCCTTGAAACAAGCTTTCCAAAATGTCCAAGAACTTTAAAATCCATGGTGTCTAGCTATACTTTTGATTTTGAAACCTAGAGCTCCAAAAGCCATGATTTTCAAGTACAACTTTCAAAATTACAAGTCATTTTTGAAGTTTTCTCCTTCTAGAAGCCTTGCCACCTAGCCAAGAAGGATAGAGCTGATAAAAATCAGATGGAAAGTAATTATGATGAGATAAGATCAAGTTGAGATTTAACCATGGTTAAAAGGAAATGTTCCTTTTGCATTTATGGCAAAAATGACTTTCTTGCCCTCTAAGGCAAGTTGTCCAAATCCAAGCCAATCTTCTTCACTTACCATTCAGAATTCTTGACCTATAAATAGAGGTCATATTTGCCATTTGAAACTACACCAAAGCTATGCCAAAACAAGCTTTCTCATTTCTTTCTTAAAATTCAAGTAACATAGTTCAAATTGAGAATTCTTGCATTTTTCAAAACTTGTGGAAAACCATGAGAGATTTGGTGTCTAACATGTCTTAAAATCAATATGTAACTTGTTTGAAACTTAAAATCAACACAAGAATCATTAAAAATCAGAATTGCATTTCAAACTTTCAAACTTGCCAAAACTGCCTTAACTTTCAAAGCTGATGTTTGGCTCGAGCAAGATGTGTTTTTATGATTCAAACATCATCAACATACTCCATATGGATGATACAAACCATCACTTTTGATCTGTAACACCTATAAGCACGGATTCAAGTTTCACTTTGAGCATATGCAAGTGGACTTGGTTAGAACGATCCAGGCTATTTCAGAGTAAGCAGACCATCCTCACACGATCCTTGAAGTCCACTGGTGCTATAGCAATCATTAAAACAGCTCTCTAACAGCTCCTTCGAAGAATCAAAGTCCAGCTTCAAGAGGTAAGTGACTCAACTTCGAACTCCTTGATTTCTCACTTCCAGTTCAAAAAGCTCTTGGTCGTTTTGTTTCTGCACTATCACTGATCATTAACCCTAAACTAATTGCTTGAATCCATGTCCATACACGATTTCAATTTGATTTTAAAGAACTAGGGTTCTTCGTATTTTTTGGAAATTTAATCATGTTAAACCAAAAATAAATGAAATTAAACCACATCATCATGTTCCTGGTTCAATTTCGACCAAGTTTGATGTTTACATCGAGCAATTTCATTGAGAAACAAAGAAACCATGGCTGATTGAAGGATCGGGGAAGAAGAAGATGAGTTCGCGCGTTTTTCAAATTCAAAAATTCAGTTTGTAATATAATTAGTTGATTTGGCATGAATACACGGATGTATTGCCTCCCCAGCGGTTGCCAGCTCACTCTTAAGACTTTGCCTTGCCACGCCTTGCCCAATGGTCCCGGGTTCGAGTAGCCTTGGGACCATTTTTGCCAAACTTTTTCATTTTTCTCTTCATATTTTTTTTAAACTTTGACTCTTTCAAAACCCAATCAAAACTCCTCATTTTGAGGTGATTTTTTGTACACTTGTCAATTAACATGTCTATTTTATGATGATGTCAAAAAAAATTCAAAAATACTTTCGTTTGATTATATTTTTATCGAGCTAAAAACGATACATTTGAGTACTTTTCAAAGCACTTTCAAAGGCGTTTTTTTCAAACTTTCGAAGCCCGAAACTTTTTCAAACTTCTTGTAAGTATACTTCATCTTTCAAAAAACATTTCAAGATCTTTTCAAAGCTTTTCAACTAACTTACACTCTTTTTCCATGATCGATCCGATTTGAAGATAAAACCGAACTCGTTTCTTCTCGAATCTCTTAACCGATCATGGGCCTCCCTCACGGTGTAAGTCCCAAAATTCTTTTCATGTACATACAAATTTCCTTGTACATATCCAATTCTTTCATGTACATAATAATTTACCTTGTACATAATACAGATACCTTTGTAAATACTCAAGTACAGACAAACTTCGTCCGTTTGTTTTTCGTTTCGCTTGTATATACACTGAATACCATTGGTATTAAAAGGAGCATTATTCTCGGTGAAATTGCTTTTAAACCAATGGGCCTCCCTTATGGTGTAAGTCCTAACCCTACTGAAGCAACTCGATTTTCAAAAATCTTTTAATTCTCGAAAACTAGTGAAATCGCCACCTAATTTTATTTATTCCAAAAGGAAAGGGAAAATATAGATAAAACCCCAAACAAACGGATAAGACGGTTCACGACCAAAATTGGAATCGAGTCTTATGCAAGGGAAGGTGTTAGCACTCTTACATCCATCGCATCGATGGGACCCGCTTAGTTCTACGTGTGTGTGTATATTCGCTAATCTCTAAATTAAAAGAAAAGAAATTTGATTATTATTATTTTGAGTTTGGCACGGTTTCGTAACTGTGCCTACATATTCCTTGTGCAATGGGAAAGTCAAAACTCGTAGTTCCTCTTAAAAGGTTTTAATTGGTTGCATTGATTTTATCTCGAAAAATTTATGCTTAGACGCTTGGATGCTTTGAACTAGGACTTGTTTTGTTTGTTTGAAAAGCTTAAGTCCTCGCTCGCATTAGAAACGACTATTGCACCCTCTTTATCCGAAAAGAGTTTTAATGATCGCATATGAGCGATAAAAGGAGTTTGAGTGAGTCGAGTTATTTTTATGTGGGAGACAAGTATCGACCATAAGCGCTCAACGGCTAACGCCCCAATTACTCGGATGAGTGGACGTAAACATCCGAATCATCTTTTTCACCCAAAAGCTTTTGTTAAGAAAAGGTGAGGTGAAGCATGGTTCACGCTGATTAATTCAATAAGACACCAAACATACCCGAGGGTCGATAATCGGACCGACTACCATATGTTCGGGAGGAGGGAGAAGTGGATTATTTATGAAATTGTTTTGAAAAGCAACTCGACGTTGGATCGAGGTTTTAAATTATGAAAGCATTCGATGCGCCGAGAGAAAATGGAAGCGGTTATGATTAATCAAGTATATGGACTTAATTAACCTCGTGAGGATAGTGCTCCTATCCCCAACCATGAGACTCGTGCATGGTGATTGGTATATAGACCAATGTTGTTTTGGTTATGATCGATTAAAGCAACAAGGGCTTTAACCATCTCGTGAGGATGGCCATGCCCATCCCTAACCATGAGACCCTTTAAGAAATCCACAGATGAGCCAATCAAGATGAAATCGAATTGATTTTAATTTTGAATTGTGTGCAGAGTGTACAATGGTGAATAATTGCTGAATGAATAAGTAAATGTACAAAATACCATACAATACAATCGGAATTTAAATAATTAGTAGAGATGATTTTTCCTGTTGATGAAAAATCGCTAATAGTTTAATCGATAAATCATCAAACAAAACTATCATCTCCAATAATTATTTATTACATCGCAACAAGAATATTATCTATGACAAAAATAATTAATTGACAAGATAAGTTTAGAAATAGCTTGGGTGACGCGGATTTTGGACAATGCGAAGAGAAATCCATCTGAACTCGAATACTCCGCAAAACTTCGCCGATTGCTTAATTTTGGATGCGCTTGATCTTCCTTCTTCGAAATGCCCCAATGGCCCAAGTGATATAGCATTGTAAAAATTACAAATTCTTCTATTTAACATTTTTTTAATTAAACAAAAATGAAATAAATAAACAAAAGAAAATAAAAGAAATTTATATTTTTTTTTTTTAAAAAAACAAAGGTGGTGACAAGTGTCACCACCAGACTCCAACACATGTAAAATAATATAAACAAATTAAATTATATATTTTTTATTTTATTTTGAGAAGAAAAGAAAAACAGAAAGAGGAAAATTAGAACACAGATCCTCTCATCTTCCTTCTCTACGCGTTTCTCATCTCTCTCGCGTTCATCCTCTCGCCGCGATCCTCTCTGGAACTCTATCCGGATCGCTCTCTGTATTTCTTCGCCGCGACCCTCATCGGCGCTCTTCCCTTCTCTCGCCGTCCCACGCTCACGATCCTCATCTCTCAACGTCGCGGCTCTGGGTTATGGGTTTGTTACCGTCGCCGTGTTCTGGCCGTCGCCGCTCGCTATCTCAACGGGATCGAAATCTCTTCTCACCGTCGATCCTATTTGCATGTTTCGATCGTTTGGTTTTTGTTTTCTGATTGTTGTGGTTTGTTACAGGTTTGGGAAAACTGAAAGGGGTTACGAAACCCTAACCTCCGATAACGATTCCGGCCGGATTATTGGACCTTGAGACGTGTCAGTGCGAGGAAAACAATTCAGACCTGTGCCTGGGTGAGTTCGTTCCGAATACTTTTCCTCTTCTTCTTTCTCAAATATCAGAATATACGTTTTCTGAAAAAACTGTCTGAAGGTGTTTAGGTGTAGAAAATGATGATGTATGGATGTTTTTCTGCGTTTTCTATCTTGCTGTTGCTCGCTTTGTGTTTTCTCGATTTGGTATTTCTGGGTAGAACAGATGCTACACCAATTTTCTTCTTCTTCCTCTTTGTTTTTGAAACAAACCAACTGGTGTCTTCAATTTTCTGGTTTGGTTTAGGTGAATTGATACTACACTTTTGGTTTGGGGTTGGTTTTTTGTAAGAACAGATTTCTACACTTTTTTGGTCTTTTGGTATTTGGGTCTGATGTTGGTATTTAATCTTTTTCTCTTTTCTGGCATCTCTTAATAAGAACAGATATTCTCCACTTGATCTTCTTGTATCCTCTGGGTTTTTCTTTGGTCTGCTAGTTCCTTGAACTGATATGCACTCTGACTGCTATTTTCTTTTTACTTTTTGGCTTTAGCAGTTTATCATGACCTTGACCACTTTTTAGAACAGACATCTGCCTTGGTCTATTATCATTCTTGTGTAATCTTCATCTGTCCTCATTGGTAACATGTAACTTTGGTAACATGTAACTAGTTGCTTGTGGTCAATAGCAAACTTCCTCTTTGGGCTCTACCTGTTGAATTTGCATTTTGGCCTTTTACCATTTCCATGTATGCTGTCTGTTGAGTGAAAAGAATTCACATTACACTGATAATTAAGCAAATGGGTAAAATTTTTCTCTTGTTGACTGTTGCCTCTTGACTTCTATTGCTGCCTGTGTTGATCTATGCCTCTTGTATGCTGTTGGGATTTGTATCTGCTGTTTTTAAATGCTTGCTGCCCGGATTAAATTTGTCGCTGTATGCTTGTTCGAAACAAACTGTCGCTTTATTATCTTGCAGCCCGTTGTATTTGTTTGTGAACCGGGTTTAACCCGTGATTTGTAAACAAATCAAACGCCGATGATTAATCTTCGATTATGAGGCTTATCGTTTGAATACCGATTCCGCCTAACCGCCTAATGATGAGGCTTTGACAAATGAAACAATCTTCGACAATTTCGCTTTTTGCTTATGTTTCAATTATTTTGTAACTTCTAACTTGTGCTTTTAATTTGTTTCATGTGGCATGGAATGGTGAGCTCAAATGGTCGGATAAAAGAGAAGGAATCTTGAAGATCGGATGGCGAGGGATGAAGAAGAAAGAACAACAGAGGAAGTAATGACAAATGCCAAGAAATTTCATAGGAACTTTAGGATTTAAGAATTTGTAGCATTTTGAATTGTAGCATTTCGATTACTTTTTGTAACAAATTGTAATTCAAAGTAAACTCAGAGCCAACTTGTAACATTCACTTATATAAATGAAAATCTAAATTCAAAATTCCAATGTTGAATTTTCCTTCTTTTCTCTTTGAAGAAGTGATAATTAGAATAGAAAGAAATGCTTGGCTTGGACATTTTACAATCTTCGAATCATAATGTTCCGTATTTGTAATCCTTGTCCTCGTATCAATCTTTGAATAAACAAGTCTTGGCAAAATTTTCCGAAACTCGTAATAAACTTGAGTGGACTCGTAACGCGTTTTAGAACATTTGAATGAGATCCGCATTTGAACGATGTTCGAAATTTCAATCTGCCAATGTTGGTGTAAATTGAAAACTTAGAATTCGAACTTATAACCTTGAACATTTGAGTTGTTGTAAAAATCCGATAATTTAGTTCAAGATCGTTTTAAGTGGAATTCAAAATTTCCTTTGAACTCACACTTACGACCAACTTGTTAAACCATAAACCAAAATCCTAATTGGCTCGAGAACTTGAACTTCCTTTTCAAATTTGAATTAGAAATGCCCACCATTCTAAACAAAACGACAAAGCCAACAAGAGCCACTTTTAAAATCCAAACCTTGCCAATGATGCTTTGAAGAAGCGATATTTATCCCGATTCTCAATCAACCTCCCATTGGTAGATAAAATATCAACAAAATACGCACCTATGAGAAATCATAATTATAAACCAACTGACGATTTTGCTCCCAACTTTTAATCCGATGCAAGCGGAACATGCGAGGACGATTCGAGAATGACCATGTCATTCACATTCCCGAATCCGTACATCCTTTCTTTCACGTAAACCAAAGAAGAGATGATGACAAGCACAGACGAACATCCGAGTGTACAATCTTAAAGCCCAAGAAAGGAAAATACAAAGGACCAAGAAAACCAACCTCGAATGAATACGAAAGTCCCTTATACTAATTGTCAACAGAATTAACTCCCATATTTTCTTGGAAAGCTTGATAAATGAGCCACACGAATTTTATAAAAATAAACGGAGGGTAAATTTTGGGGTGCGACAGTTGCCCCTATTCAATCATCTTAAACCTGATAAGTGAGAAAGATTTGACAGCTTTCGAGCGTTCAAGGTGGAAGAGGATTGAATACTAGAGAACCCCGAAAATTTGCCCGACGCGGGAAACCAAAGCCACGAAAGAAAATAGATAACATATCTTGGTTACGGAGCCAAGAAAAACACTTGAAGAGAAAACTTACTAAGCATTAACTGAATGCTTTAACACAAAAGTACACAGTAAGAAATAACTAGGAGATTTTGACAACACTGGGGATAACCGTGTAACCGAAATGACTTTGACAACAATTTTAATGAAAATGCTATGAGAAGGGAAACGAACTTCTCAAGCGAAAGAGAAACAATATACTGGAAAAAATTGACACGACTGAGAATTTAACAAAGAGTTCTCTGAACTAAGGACTACCTGGAGACCTTAAACAAAATTGAAAAGACATGATTGAGAACTTAACAAAGAGTTCTCTGATTGACACGATTGAGAACTTAACAAAGAGTCCTCTGAACTAAGGACTACCTGGAGACCTTAAACAAAAATTGAAAAAACGACACGATTGAGAACTTTAACAAAGAGTTCTCTGAACTAAGGACTACCTGGAGACCTTAAACAAAATTGAAAAGACATGATTGAGAACTTAACAAAGAGTTCTCTGATTGACACGATTGAGAACTTAACAAAGAGTCCTCTGATAACTAAGGACTACCTGGAGACCTTAAACAGAATTGAAAAAGACACGATTGAGAACTTAACGAAGAGTTCTCTGAACTAAGGACTACCTGGAGACCTTAAACAAAATTGAAAAGACATGATTGAGAACTTAACAAAGAGTTCTCTGAACTAAGGACTACCTGGAGACCTTAAACGAAATTGAAATGACACGGTTGAGAACTTAACAAAGAGTTCTCTGAACTAAGGACTACCTGGAGACCTTAAACAGAATTGAAAAGACATGATTGAGAACTTAACAAAGAGTTCTCTGAACTAAGGACTACCTGGAGACCTTAAACAAAATTGAAAAGACATGATTGAGAACTTAACAAAGAGTTCTCTGAACTAAGGACTACCTGGAGACCTTAAACGAAATTGAAATGACATGATTGAGAACTTAACAAAGAGTTCTCTGATTGACACGATTGAGAACTTAACAAAGAGTCCTCTGAATAGATGGCTTAGAACAATATCGAATTGTTGGTGCACGGAAGTAAGAGCCATGGCATGTCGAATGTCTTTGACCGTAACTTTGAGTTACCCGCCGAACAAAATCAGTAGCGCACCCGAGAGTACAATTCTCTGGGGATAAACAAAACAATATCCAGCACACTGGTGCGGTATAGATGTTTATGAAGTCGGTAAATCTTGTTTCCGACGTCACCGCTGATGAGAGATCCTACTGAACATGTACGGACATGTTGAACAACTTCTGAGTTGACAAGATCTTCAATTTGTATGCAGATAGCTTTACCGCTGATAGAAGAATCGATTCACCTGGATCAAAAACTTCTAGGGTAATGAGCTTCAATTTGCTGACATTGTATGGACAACGCGTTGCAGCAAGTGGATATGTAGATCAACGTCTGAGTTGGAGAAATCTTGAGATTTGAATAAACATCCCACCGGGTGGATATTTATTTGTTGAGTAGTTGATAACTTACTGGGGAAATAAACGCAAGTTTGAATTAATAATTATTTTTTTGAGAACAGCTCAGAGAACGAAATGCGGAACTCGCTGCCAATAGTATTTGTTGGGGAGAGTCTTGTCTGAAAGAAATCTTTGAAAATACCAAGAATATGTTGTAGTAATCCTTTCTGAGGGAGATTCACTTGGGGAGAGAAATAAGTCGCTGGGGAAACTTCGTAAGAAAACCATGTGGAAAATTCACTGGGGATTCCCGGTTGAATAATTTTGCTGACATTTGAGTCCAACTGAAAGATACAACTGTTTAGCTGGGAGGAAATCTCGATTGGAGAAAACCTCAGTTGTTGAGATCCATGCAAGTATACCACTTGTACTGGAGAAAAGAGGATAATTTGTCGTCTGAGAACTAATCCTTCAATTTGATCCTTACGAGGATATTTATGGTTTCAGTTGAAAAACCTGCAAAACAAATAGCCGAAGCTAATACATGAGTATGATATGCATGATATGATATGCATGATATGATTTTTTTCTAATGCAAATGATGCATGATTTCCTGACTGTTGAGAGAAGATATCACTGGGGAATCCAATTGAACGATCTTGTTGTCAAGAGTTCACTGGGGATGATCAATTGATTCTCTGGAGAAGAGACTTCATTGGAGAATTGACACTATTGTCGATTGTCTGTCACCCAAACATTCTCCTGGCACTGGGGAGAAAAGCTAGATTGTCATTTGAGAAAAATGCCTCCTGCTTGTAATGGGGTACCTCAAAAGAAACTCTATAGAGAAGTTCTATTTGATAGAAGAGTTCGCTTGAGGAAGCCCAATCACTATGGAATGGATTCGATTTGAGAATCGTCATCGTTGTAGGCCAAATATGGTAGAGCCCTCAAACTTGTGATCGAAGAACTAAATTTGTCATTCCAAATAGTCTTCAAATTACGATTCTCACGAGAACAATCACAAGCGATCTTGAAACATCCCAAGTCCCGGCCGAGGTTTATGAATGAATGTGCTATGTAGTATATGATGTGAATGCATGAATGAATGAATGCATGAATATACTGGTTAATGCACGGGCTTATCAAACTGAATCCTCGACATCGTTAGTCTGGAGGATAAAAGAACATGGCACAACAAGATGATTAACCAAGCTCCACACATTGAAATGCCGCTGGAAGGGCTGCAATGCTAATTCTTGTAGAAAAAGAATAGCAAACTCCTGAATTGATCAGATAAAGATGATTAGAGGCGTGCCCCATGCATGGGAATGCAGCTGCATTAAATTTTGCACTTCAGAATCTCAATATGCCCCGGTCTGGTAGACCTTCTAAGAATTTTTCCCGAAAAGGAGTGCCCCGGCATCCTGTATTCTGACACAATACTTTACTGATCATCAGTATTTCAAGGAACTGGATATTCTGATATGGGACTATCATGCCTCGATAGGAGGCTTGGAGGTATTTCCGCATCTCAAAGTAACCTCCTTAGATTTATCAAATCTTAGAGTGGCCGACTTTGCATAGATGGACGACATGCCCTGTGATGAACATTGAGAGTCTCCAACGCCTCAAGTAATTGCTTGCACCGATTGATTCTTGAACGAACACTTGCTCCCATTAAAAGAGCCTCACCGTTATGAAGTAATCGCTCGATCAACAACAAGTGAGCAACTAACTTGGCGGAACAAGAGCTTTTGAAGGCTTCCACGTCAAGTAATTATCTCGATTGATTGGAACCGCCTCAATGTAAATGTTTTAGAGAGACTCCTATGTCTCGAGGTGGTTGCTTCAAGTTGATCAAACATGGAATGACAGCTTGTCCTGTGCTAACCTCTTTTGAGAAGGACTAACTCAATTGAAGATTGCTCTTTAAGGATTTCCTCCGGATTGGCAGAAATTCGAGGAACTGAATTTCGATTTGATTGCCCCCAAATTAACATAATCTTGAGAAAACAACTTGTGATATGCTCAAAGGAGTCCTTAGACGTGCTACAAATAACTGCTGGCTCAACAGAATAATCAAGTTTTTCTTCTTTGGACAAAGTTAAACTCTTCAATGATGTTCATTATGAGAACTTCTTCAATGTCAAACAAATGTTTTTACATGTAGAAGAATATTTGTTATGACAAAATAATGCAACATTTATGCGTCTTGAAGTTTTGCACGAAAAACATGACTTTTTGTGAGTGAAACACTTTTGGAGTGCAACATTGAAAATTTTCTTTTTGAAAGATAAGACAAGCATATGATACCAACACAGATACTTAGCACACAATTGTAGGAGTCAGGTAAACGCGATCTCTTCGTTATATGCTTTTGAATTAACCCATGCTTCAATTAGGACTTTGAGGGTTGTAACGTGGCTGGTTCACGGGTTTTTTAGAAAAAGATTTTTAGGCTCAAAATATTTGGTGCCCGCCCATTCTCCGTGACGTTCTTCAGCCCTAAGTTCAACTATCTTGATACGAGTACTCATCTCTTGAGAGGCGTTATGATGGTTGAGGAACCGATACGAGGTTTCTTTGGACACAACAGACACCCACCTTGTCTTTTGGTACTTGACCACACAAACTTGTTCTCTGTTGAGAACTTCTTTGAAAATTCATTTCGGGATTTTGCCTGACTTTTACCTAAGCGACTTATTACTAAGTTCCAACTTAGCGGGCTCTTTGTCTTTTTCTATTCATTTTTGAACAAGTCGTGGATCTATACACAAGCTTTGATTTGTTAAAAGTGATGGTGACTGTCTGAGTCCTGCGGTAGATGAGGGATAACTGTTATGGTGTCGTCATCTGTTGGCCTTTCTGATGTGTGAGAAATACCCAACACGGTATCATTCTCCTTTGATGCACACTATTGATAGACGGAGGTCGACTACTGTGGCTTTGACCTTTCTCAACTTTCTGAAGGATAGCCATTGTTGTATCCTTTGATGCTTACTCTCTTGATGAGTTTTAAACGCTCGATCAGATTAACTGAACACTACCCGCCCACAGGTTAAAAATGAAGGTTTTTTTTCGGAAAGAAAAGAAACTCCTACTTCAAGGCTCGAGGGGGTTAACGATGGTTTATCTCCCTTATAACTCCGGTGTTTGGGGATTTGAAACAAGGCCTATACATCATAAGCCAGGTTCTACTCAAAAGCATACATTCAGAGATCTAGCATTTTTCAATTATCGTCATTCTCCCTCCAATCTTTGCCTAGGCGAAAGGATTGGTAACGCTGGTATCAAAATGCTCACAAATCATTTAAAGAGTGACAACGAATGGATTACTTCAAGACAAACATATTCATTGCATTAAGATAAAAACAAACAAGTTTCTACATGCAAACAAAGTTTAAATAATTAAACAAGGTACACATGAAAATGCAGAAAAGAAATAAAAGACTGTCACTGTTGAGGAGACTTGGCTCTGTCCTGACTTGTTGATTTATATGACTTTCAGTAGTCTTGGCATTCACTTGAGTACGGGGTTGCCATTCACAAACAGATTCCCTCCTCGAAGAGTCAAGTACTTCTGGTCGATCAACCTGAACCTTGGCTTTGTAAGGATTGCAATCCTGAGTGTCCCACTGCATCAAAGATGGTATCCACATCGTAAGGCCATGATCATAACCAAGCGGAAATAACTTTGGTGGCTTAAGAAACTTGGGAACCACCAACGAACTTTGAACCAGATATGGGAGAAGTTGACTGTAGGTCACTGGAATTGGATCAAGAGGAGCATTCCTTCTCTCCAAATTATTCCGAGGCACAGTTTGATTTTGAGAGTTCCGACCCTGAAGTCGAGGAATATCAGACAAAAGTTGTTGATGCAAAGATTTGAAAGATGGCAATGGAGGATAATGAGTTGGTGTTGCAACCGACTTCCCTTTGCTAGAACTTGAGATATCTTTGCTGAAGGTTACCACCTTTTCTGAAGTGACCATCTGGTCTACTTCACCACTATTCTTCAAAGTCTCAACTTCCCCTTGGCAAGCAATTGTCCCAATGAGTTTTGGAAGTTCCTCAAAATTGCTATGATTAGACCTTGCAAGCAAAATGTCTAAGCTCGATCCATTCTGCTTGAAAATGTAATCTTATCATCAATTAGCTCTTGAACTGCATTTGAAGGCCGAACAATTTTCGCCACGCCCCACGAGTTAGCATGAAAAGCACATTTAGCTTTCTCATCAAACCAAGCTTTGGCGACCCCTGGTACTGGCTTCAACTCCCTTGGTATCACAACACCACTCTGAATCAAGTAAGGCAATAGTTGAGAATACGATATCGGAATTGGCTGAATATCCTGTTGAGCATACCGGCGGTAATGTGGATTAATACGCTGATTCGGATCCTTCTTCTTCGATCGGGGAGCAAGCAATTGTTGTCGTCGAGGAATCTTCGAAGGTGAAGACCGAGGATGATACTCGGTAGGAGAATTTCGAACTGGAGAGTTCTCTACATGTGGATGTCCTTGACCCATGGAGACATCAGATGATAGAGCAGCAACCAAACTTGCGGAGATTGGTGCGGTGTTGCATTCTCTTTTCAACACAACTTGCAAGAGATCCATGACCAGATTCATCTGACTCTTCAAGTGCTTAACTTCTGCCTTCAAAAGTTCTTGACCACGCTGAAGCTCGTCTATAGTCCTCTGAGACATCCTTGGAGTTCGAACGCGCCGAGTAAACTTGATATTTCGACAAGAAATGAAATGAGCTTCGATGAAAATGAAATGCATGATAATGCATTAAAGGATGTAATGTAATATAATGCATGTAAGAATGCGATGTAAAGAACGCATGTAAGAATGCGATGTAATGGTAATGCATGTAAGAATGCAACATGACGGTAATGCATATCGAATGCCATATGAGGGTGATGCATGTAAGAATGCAACATGGTGGCGACGATGTAAGAATGCAATGATGCGATACATATTGATGTTATGCGCCAAAATCACATGTAAAGTTAACAGACATGGGTTTGAAAAGGACGGCCGGATATGGTTTCGACGCTCACCCAACTATTCCCCGGATGGCTCTTAGGGTTTTGATACAACAAACACTCGTGCATCGCAAAGATACTTGCAACGCCACGACCTTCTCTCTTTCTTTTTCTTTAGAGAATTTGTTTGAGGGAGAGTTACGACAACCGAATGATAAAGCGGTGTCTATCGATCCGACAAACGTAACCCTCAACACCGGATCTCGAACGGGAGCCCAAAATCATTGATCCCAACTTCATGATTATTTTCTCCGCAAATAAATTTGTGATTAGATGATATATCCAAGAACGTCTCATTTGAGCATTCTTAAAACTTACAGGTTAGGTTTCCTTAAAGGTCAAAACTAGGGGAAAAATCCCTTCTAACAACACTATCGTCAATGCAAAATAACTTGCAATCGGCGATAATGTCTTCGAAAGAACCTCCCTAGGTGTGGTCTTCGCACCAACTTACAAGACATTTCCGTCTAGCAAATCAATACTACGCAACCACTCTAATTTATGTGTTCTATAGCCTTGGTAGTGGGCTTTTCTTATAGTCCCATCCAATATTCCCACACAACAATAATATATCAATAAGATAATAATTAAAGCGATAAGAAATAAATGACTAATTTAAACACAAAAATAGAATGATATAAAGAAAGCGAAAATAAACACACATACGAAGAGCTAAACTAGGGTTGACACGCTTAGTCAAAAAGTCCCAAATGAAGTCGCCAACTGAAGCAACTCGATTTTCAAAAATCTTTTAATTCTCGAAAACTAGTGAAATCGCCACCTAATTTTATTTATTCCAAAAGGAAAGGGAAAATATAGATAAAACCCCAAACAACGGATAAGACGGTTCACGACCAAAATTGAATCGGAGTCTATGCAAGGGAAGGTGTTAGCACCTTACATCCATCGTACTCGATGGGACCCGCTTAGTTCTACGTGTGTGTATATTCGCTAATCTCTAAATTAAAAGAAAAGAAATTTGATTATTATTATTTTGAGTTTGGCACGGTTTCGTAACTGTGCCTACATATTCCTGTGCAATGGGAAAGTCAAAACTCGTAGTTCCTCTTAAAAGGTTTTAATTGGTTGCATTGATTTTATCTCGAAAAATTCATGCTTAGACGCTTGGATGCTTTGAACTAGGACTTGTTTTGTTTGTTTGAAAAGCTTAAGTCCTCGTCGCATTAGAAACGACTATTGCACCCTCTTTATCTGAAAAGAGTTTTAATGATCGCATATGAGCGATAAAAGGAGTTTGAGTGAGTTGAGTTATTTTTATGGGAGACAAGTATGGACCATAAGCGCTCAACGGCTAACGCCCAATTACTCGGATGAGTGGACAGAAACATCCGAATCATCTTTTTCTACCCAAAAGCTTTTGTTAAGAAAAGGTGAGGTGAAGCATGGTTCACGTTGATTAATTCAATTAAGACACCAAACATACGGTCGAGGGTCGATACTGGACTGACTACCATATGTTTGGGAGGAGGGAGAAGTGGATTATTTATGAAATTGTTTTGAAAAGCAACTCGACGTTGGATCGAGGTTTTAAATTATGAAAGCATTCTGATGCGCGTGCTGAGAGAAAATGGAAGCGGGTTATGATTAATCAAGTATATGGACTTAATTAACCTCGTGAGGATAGGTGCTCCTATCCCCAACCATGAGACCCTGGTGCATGGTGATTGGTATATAGACCAATGTTGTTTTCGGGTTATGATCGATTAAAGCAACAAGGGCTTTAACCAATCTCGTGAGGATGGCCATGCCCATCCCTAACCATGAGACCCTTTAAGAAATCGGCGTATGAGCCAATCAAGATGAAATCGAATTGATTTTAATTTTGAATTGTGTGCAGAGTGTACAATGGTGAATAATTGCTGAATGAATAAGTAAACAGACAAAATACCATACAATACAATCGGAAATTTAAATAATTAGTAGAGATGATTTTTCCTGTTTGATGAAAAATCGGCTAATAGTTTAATCGATAAATCATCAAACAAAAACTATCATCTCCAATAATTATTTATTACATCGCAACAAGAATATTATCTATGACAAAAATAATTAATTGACAAGATAAGTTTAGAAATAGCCTGGGTGACGCGGATTTTGGACAATGCGAAGAGAAATCCATCTGAACTCGAATACTCCGCAAAACTTCGTCGTATTGCCGGCAATTTTGGATGCGTCGGATCTTCCTTCTTCGAAATGCCCCAATGGCCCAAGTGATATAGCATTGTAAAAATTACAAATTCTTCTATTTAACATTTTTTTAATTAAACAAAAATGAAATAAATAAACAAAAGAAAATAAAAGAAATTTATATTTTTTTTTTTTAAAAAAACAAAGGTGGTGACAAGTGTCACCACCAGACTCCAACACATGTAAAATAATATAAACAAATTAAATTATATATTTTTTATTTTATTTTGAGAAGAAAAGAAAACAGAAAGAGGAAAATTAGAACACAGATCCTCTCATCTTCCTTCTCTACGCGTTTCTCATCTCTCGCGTTCATCCTCTCGCCGCGATCCTCTCTGGAACTCTATCCGGATCGCTCTCTGTATTTCTTCGCCGCGACCCTCATCGGCGCTCTTCCTTCTCTCGCCGTCCCACGCTCACGATCCTCATCTCTCAACGTCGCGGCTCTGGGTTATGGGTTTGTTACCGTCGCCGTGTTCTGGCCGTCGCCGCTCGCTATCTCAACGGGATCGAAATCTCTCTTCTCACCGTCGATCCTATTTGCATGTTTCGATCGTTTGGTTTTTGTTTTCTGATTGTTGTGGTTTGTTACAGGTTTGGGAAAACTGAAAGGGGTTACGAAACCCTAACCTCCGATAACGATTCCGGCCGGATTATTGGACCTTGGAGACGTGTCAGTGCGAGGAAAACAATTCAGACCTGTGCCTGGGTGAGTTCGTTCCGAATACTTTTCCTCTCTTCTTCTTTCTCAAATATCAGAATATACGTTTTCTGAAAAAACTGTCTGAAGGTGTTTAGTGTAGAAAATGATGATGTATGGATGTTTTTCTGTTTTCTATCTTGCTGTTGCTCGCTTTGTGTTTTCTCGATTTGGTATTTCTGGGTAGAACAGATGCTACACCAATTTTCTCTTCTTCTTCCTCTTTGTGTTTTTGAAACAAACCAACTGGTGTCTTCAATTTTCTGGTTTGGTTTAGGTGAATTGATACTACACTTTTGGTTTGGGGTTGGTTTTTTGTAAGAACAGATTTCTACACTTTTTTGGTCTTTTGGTATTTGGGTCTGATGTTGGTATTCCATCTTTTTCTCTTTTCTGGCATCTCTTAATAAGAACAGATATTCTCCACTTGATCTTCTTGTATCCTCTGGGTTTTTCTTTGGTCTGCTAGTTCCTTGAACTGATATGCACTCTGACTGCTATTTTCTTTTTACTTTTTGGCTTTAGCAGTTTATCATGACCTTGACCACTTTTTAGAACAGACATCTGCCTTGGTCTATTATCATTCTTGTGTAATCTTCATCTGTCCTCATTGGTAACATGTAACTTTGGTAACATGTAACTAGTTGCTTGTGGTCAATAGCAAACTTCCTCTTTGGGCTCTACCTGTTGAATTTGCATTTTGGCCTTTTACCATTTCCATGTATGCTGTCTGTTGAGTGAAAAAGAATTCACATTACACTGATAATTAAGCAAATGGGTAAAATTTTTCTCTTGTTGACTGTTGCCTCTTGACTTCTATTGCTGCCTGTGTTGATCTATGCCTCTTGTATGCTGTTGGGATTTGTATCTGCTGTTTTTAAATGCTTGCTGCCCGGATTAAATTTGTCGCTGTATGCTTGTTCGAAACAAACTGTCGCTTTATTATCTTGCAGCCCGTTGTATTTGTTTGTGAACCGGGTTTAACCCGTGATTTGTAAACAAATCAAACGCCGATGATTAATCTTCGATTATGAGGCTTATCGTTTGAATACCTGATTCCCGCCTAACCGCCTAATGATGAGGCTTTGACAAACAGAAACAATCTTCTGACAATTTCTCGCGTTTTTTGCTTATGTTTCAATTATTTTGTAACTTCTAACTTGTGCTTTTAATTTGTTTCATGTGGCATGGAATGGTGAGCTCAAATGGTCGGATAAAAGAGAAGGAATCTTGAAGATCGGATGGCGAGGGATGAAGAAGAAAGAACAACAGAGGAAGTAATGACAAATGCCAAGAAATTTCATAGGAACTTTAGGATTTAAGAATTTGTAGCATTTTGAATTGTAGCATTTCAGATTACTTTTTGTAACAAATTGTAATTCAAAGTAAACTCGAGCCAACTTGTAACATTCACGATATAAATGAAAATCTAAATTCAAAATTCCAATGTTGAATTTTCCTTCTTTTCTCTTTGAAGAAGTGATAATTAGAATAGAAAGAAATGCTTGGCTTGGACATTTTACAATCTTCGAATCATAATGTTCCGTATTTGTAATCCTTGTCCTCGTATCAATCTTTGAATAAACAAGTCTTGGCAAAATTTTCCGAAACTCGTAATAAACTTGAGTGGACTCGAACGCTTTAGAACATTTGAATGAGATCCGCATTTGAACGATGTTCAAATTTCAATCGCCAATGTTGGTGTAAATTGAAAACTTAGAATTCGAACTTATAACCTTGAACATTTGAGTTGTTGTAAAATCCGATAATTTAGTTCAGATCGTTCTTTAAGTGGAATTCAAAATTTCCTTTGAACTCACACTTACGACCAACTTGTTAAACCATAAACCAAAATCCTAATTGGCTCGAGAACTTGAACTTCCTTTTCAAATTTGAATTAGAAATGCCCACCATTCTAAACAAAACGACAAAGCCAACAGTAGCCACTTTTAAAATCCAAACCTTGCCAATGATGCTTTTGAAGAAGCGATATTTATCCCGATTCTCAATCAACCTCCCATTGGTAGATAAAATATCAACAAAATACGCACCTATGAGAAACTGTTAATTATAAACCAACGGACGATTTTGCTCCCAACTTTTTAATCCGATGCAAGCGGAACATGCGAGGACGCATTCGAGAATGACCATGTCATTCACATTCCTGAATCCGTACATCCTTTCTTTCACAGAAACCAGCAACAGAGATGATGACAAGCACAGGACGAACATCTGAGTGTACAATCTTAAAGCCCGGCAAAGGAAAATACAGTGACCAAGAAAAACCAACCTCGAATGAATACGAAAGTCCCTTATACTAATTGTCAACAGAATTAACTCCCATATTTTCTTGGAAAGCTTGATAAATGAGCCACACGAATTTTATAAAAATAAACGGAGGGTAAATTTTGGGGTGCGACACCTACTATGTACATCCACACCTCCTTGTACATAAATAGTCGTTCGTGTACATATTTACTTCCTTGTACACCTTCAAACTTGTAAATAATCAAGTTACGCTTGTTTTAAACGTTTGTTTTACACACACTTGTTTACATTTCTTTCATAAACTCTTATAAAATAAACATCATGCATTTGTTTATATTTCCTTCATAAACTCCTAAGAATAAACTTCATATACTTGTTCATACAACTGTCTAGTTATAACATAACAACTAGCCTAACAAATAAGTTCCCCACAAAGATAGCCTCCTCTTGGGCTTTATACAAGGTAACTCATTCATTTGAGTTCAGGCCTCCTCTTAGGATTCATATAAGAAAACTCATTCATCTGAGTTTAGCCTCCGCTTAGGCTTCATATAAGACAACACTCCTCTGCTGAGTTAGCCTCCTCTTGGGCTTCGTTCAAAAGAACTCCTCATTGAGTTTAGCGTTCTCTTGGGCATCAAACAAGAAAGAGACCAGGAAATCTCTTAACAGCCTCCTATTGGGCTTCCAATACAAAGAATCACCCGCGCTAGGATAGTACCCTGAGAGTATGATTTCCCGGTGAAATCACTCTTCAATCCTAAGAGGATGGTTTCCCGGTGAATCCACTCTTAAAGCCAAAGCCAGCCATACCCTATAGCTTCCTCTTGAGCTTCATACAAGGACCCTCGATGACCCTCGGAATGCCTTCTCTTGGGCTAACAATACAAGGACCCACAGGCTTCTTAAAATCATCCCCCTAATCCAATCAATTTCTCCTCGAGATTTAGACATTTATCATCTCTATGGAAGAAGTATCTCATCTATCCCATCACATACAATCAAATCTTTTTCAAACTCTTTTTTCAAACAAAACATCTCTTAATCGTAAGTGGTAACGCTTGTACACTCAAGCAAAACACCCAATGCTTACAATTAAAAGATTCAATCATTTTTCAAACATCTTTCTTAACTCGTAAGTGGTAACGCTTGTACACTCAAGCAAAACACCTATAACTTACGATGAAAGATTAAATCAATCAATCCTTTCAAAATGTATGTGATGAAATAGATTAGATACATTTTTCATTAAGATGACATTTGTCTTTGTCTCTTAATAACATCCCGTTGCTTCCACTAGCATAAGTGGGAACTACGATTGCTCTGACTTTCTCAACATCCTTTTGAGAATACATAGGCACAAGGTCTCATCCTTGTCGAGCAAATTTTTTCTCCCTCAAACCAAACAAACCATAGATCCCTTTAGATCCGAGCTACAAATGCTCTGATTCCCATTAAGGGATATGTATGCAGAAGATCCCAATGATCTTTGCGAGCACAATAATAACAAAACTTAGGATCCCACATAATCTATCCTTCTTAAAATCCCAAAGGAGAAACTTTCCCAATCATAGAAATAGCAATTAAAACACACAAACATATCAAACATATTCATATATAAAGCTATAGATAACTATATATATTTAGGGTGCTCCATCTATTCCCTTTATATAACAGACCCCCTTACCCGGAATCTCCCCAATGCGTTACGTCTAGTTTTCGCTAGTCGTAATGCATATCAAATCAATTGAGGGTATTGCAGCTTTCCCCTTTTTCATAATCTTTTTTCTTGTGTTGAAAATAATAAAGCTTGATGCTCGCGGCATCTTTATAAACAAATCAAAAGAGTAAATTGTTTCGAGCCGAGATTCAAATCGATTCGACTGGCCACTTTTAACGCGAAAAAAAATGGAGACTCACTGGGAGTACGCTAAATTTTGATTTTCAAAAAATGTGACTCGCCAAGAGCACCAAGCTTTTTGTTTTCAAAAGGAAAAAAAGGGGTTAAGCTTTCATATTGTGCATATGTTTGTTTCTCTTTATTGTGTGTTTTCGCGATTTCATCTGATGGAAAGAAATCCTAACCCGGATTTAAGAAACATTTTAAGATCTAGGTGGGGGTATAGTCCTATTAACTTGTGAGAAGTCTCAGACTTACGGAGTTAATTTGAGATCCTCTCTCGGAGGTTGTCTTGGGAGTATTTGTGTTTAGCAAGTATTTGCAAGACATTTTGCTTTAAGAGAACTAACGGTCGAGTGGTCAGAGAACACATAACCCATTCTCGCCATTTAGGATGTAGTGCAGAAATTATTCAGGCGTAAGCTTAGAATAATTGTCATGCGAGACTACGATCAGGCGAGTTTTTCTTGAAAAATATTATTGGACTTCGAGTATTCAACAAATTCGATAATATTTCAAAGAGAAGCGTTGAGCCAGATATCGTAGAACCTGCTTCACGATGAATAAGCCCTTAGAACTTACCCACGTTAGATTCTTATCGTTGGCCTCATGCTCGTGACTTCGAACGCTTGACCGTGTGTATAACTACTAACCATGTTTGTAGCATTCATGCATTCATTCAAAAACTTCATTTCTCTTCCCATTTCCAAAGAATTTAGAGATTTTTCATTGTAAATATTTTAGGTTAGAGTGATGGACGTCAGAGGAAGATTCACTAAGAAATACAGTTTTAGGATTCCTGATGTAGGAAAGTTGAAAGAGTTAGCATCCTTGGTAGAAGATCCCTCGGATTTCAGAAAATGCTATGGAACTCTTTTAACTATTCTAAACACTAACGTTGATGAAGGACTTCTCAAAACTTTCGTGCAGTTTTACGATCCAGTCTATCGCTATTTCACTTTCCGTGATTATCAGTTGATGCCTACTTTGGAAGAGTACGCACACATCCTAGGCATCTCAGTACCAGATAAGGTGCCTTTCAATGGTTTGAAGCCATTCCTAAGTCACCATTGCAACAATGACTCACTTAAAGAAATCGAGATAGACAAAACCTAACTACCAAAGGAAAACTCTTAGGACTAACTTCAAAGTTCCTAATGGAGAAGGCTCTTAAATTCTCAAGCCGGTAGTATGGTAGCCTTTGAAGCTGTTTTAGCTTTACTCATCTCTGGATTGGTTTTGTTTCCCAAGGTCCCAAGTTTCGTTGATATCAACGCCATAAGGATCTTTCGGATTGGAAATCCCGTTCCCACTTTGCTTGGTGACACGTATTTCCATTCATCATAGGAATCGTCAAGGAGATGGAACTATCGTGTGTTGTGTACCTCTATTTTTTAAATGGATTGTCTCACACCTGCCTAAATCTCCTATCTTCTACGAAAACAAAGACGATTTGCATTGGTCTAGAAGACTCATCTCTCTTACAAACGACGATATCCATTGGTATACCTTGGCATACAATGAGATGGAAATCATTGAGAGCTGTCGAGAATTTGCCAACGTACCTCTCATTGGTACGAAATGAGGAATCAACTACAACCCATTCTTGGCGAGACGTCAACTTGGGTATGCAAACTCTAGTAAACCTCTTGGTTTTACAGTGGAGAGCTACTTCTATCATGAAGGGGAGGATTCCCAAGGGTTGAAAGCCAAAATGATCAGAGCTTGGCATCACATCCGAAGGAAGGAAATAGGTAATGCAAGGAATTGTGTAGCCATGGAAATCTACACTTCTTGGGTGAAGAAAAGAGCAAAAGAATTTAGAATGCCTTATGCTTATGAGGAACCTATGTTCTCAGCAGCTTCCAAATCAACAATTTTTCCCGTCGAGACTATGGGAGAATACCAAGAAGCTTTGGCCAAGATGAGGCTTGAGAAAGAGGCTTTGGAAGACAAGTTCCTTAAGACTGATCTCGAAAATGAGAAGCTCAAGAAGCAAGTCAAAGACCATGAAAAGACGCTTTACTTCCAGGATGAATGGCTCATGGAGAAAGATGAGAAGATTCGTCAAAAAGATAACGCGATCAAAAGATACATCAAAGAAAGGAAAAGAAAGCTTGAGGAAATGACAACCAGCGACCGACCCTGCTCCCGACGAGTGGAAGAAAGTCATTAGCAAGCTAAAAGCTGAGAAAGCTGAACTGAAAGCCCGCTATGGGAAGGAAATCTCGAAGTTGAAGCTACATCAAGCCTTTGGATCTTCATCCGACGAGGACGATTAGTTAGTTTAGATTGTAATTTTTATCATTTATTTTATCATTTGTATGAGGTATGCTCAAAAACAAAAAATTGTTGTAATCTTCTTTCAATAATCAATAAAATAAGTGTTTTCCATCCAAATATTTGCCAGAAATTTCTCTTTTAGCGTAAATTCTTTGGAAATTCTTCCTTTTTGCATTCATAATCATGCATCATATTTGCACATCGAGTTTGTTGTTTAGAGTCTGATCTTTTGGTATTTTTTCCAGAAAGGAAAAGATCGCCAAGCTGTCGCGTCTTAGAGTTTCTCGACCACGTCCACAGCCAACTCGTACGTACAATACTCGTTCAAAAAGAAGGAAAATAATGGAAGGTTTTGAGCAAGAAAATGTTGAGCTTCGTAGCACAGTGACAACACTGCAGGGAAGAGGTGGAGAGGCTCACTTCTTTGGTAAGTTCGTTGGCAACTACGCAAAGTCAGCAAGCAACCTTGAGCAGTCAAAATCAAGCAGCGATTTCAGAGATCACTACTACTCCAGTTTCAATCGTTGCAGCCAGTAGTCCACTCTTCAGTATGCCAGAAGGTTATCCATGGGGCATGCCTTTCAATTTCGGCATCGGATTTCGTCAACCTACTTCTTAGGTATAAACAACCACGCTTGAAGTGCCTACTTTGCAGAATTCAACGCTTACTCCACAGCATGGAGTAACTTTTCCGCAAGTCACTATGACGGTTTCTCAACCGATCATGACGAACTCAGCTTCTGTAGTTCACACTACTGCAGATGAAGAAGTTTATCATAATCCAGGCGACAACACGAATTCTCGTGGCCAGATGGATAATCTCCAGGAACAGCTCCATAAGATGCAGCTTGAGATTAAAATAATCCGTGGAAAGGAATTGTTTGGGAAGAATGCCCATGATTTGTGCTTAGTTCCTCGCGTAAGGGTACCTGCTAAATTCAAAGTTCCTGACTTTGAAAAGTATAAAGGAAATTCCTGTCCACAGAGTCATCTTACGATGTACGCTAGGAAGATGTCTACATACAATGACAATCACCAATTGCTCATTCACTATTTTCAAGACAGTCTTACCGGTGCCGCACTGAAGTGGTACATGGGATTAGATAGTGCAAATATCCAGACATTCAATGACCTAGGCGAAGCCTTTGTCCAACAGTACAAATTCAACTTGGACATGGCTCCAGATCGGGATCAACTCTGCTCCATGTCTCAGAGAGAAAAAGAGACATTCAAAGAATACGCCCAACGTTGGAGGGAAATTGCTGCCCAAGTCAACCCACCGTTAGAAGAGAAGGAAATGACCAAGGATTTCTTAAACACTCTTGGCCCATTTTACTACGAACGCATGATCGCCAGCGCTCCCGGAGATTTCACCGAGATGGTAAGCATGGGAATGCGACTAGAAGAAGGAGTCCGAACAGGACACCTAACCAGAGAAATACGGACTTCTAGTGGAACCAAGAAGGTTGGAACTAGTTTTCCAAAAAGAAAGGAACATGACATAGGAATGGTATCCCGAGGGAAACCAAGGAAGAATCTCAGTCGACCACAACAGGTAGCTGCCATAGCGCCGATTGTTAATACAAGTTCAAATACAGGAATTGCTCCGCAATTCCAACAAACTCAACAGCCTCGACAACAGGCTCAACAATTCAACAATCAGAACCGTGCGCCCCGGGTCTCGCAATTTGAACCAATTCCGATGACGTATGCAGAACTATATCCTGCATTAATAGAAAGGAATCTCGTGCAAACAAGGTCACCACCTCCGGTACCAAACAAATTACCATGGTGGTACAAAGCAGACGTGTCTTGCCCTTTTCATCAAGGGGCACCAGGTCATGATCTTGAACATTGCATAGCGCTAAAAGCTGAAGTACAAAGGTTGGTAAGGTCTAATCTTCTCTCCTTCGGGAACACAAATCCAAACGTGCAAGCAAATCCACTTCCCAATCATAGTGGACATACTGTGAATTTGTTACTAAGGAATACAGACCGGTACCTTGTCACTGATGTGAATCTGATAAGAGAAAGCTTGGTACAACTCCATTATACATATAGTACAATGGGCGCTTTCACTAAGCATGACTACACAGCTTGCAGAATCTGCTTTAAGGATTTTCGAGGATGCTCAACTGTGAGAGCCGATATTCAACGGTTAATAGACATTGGTGATATTCAGATTTTCAGGAACAGAAACGACTATGACGTGAATATGGTAGGGCATTTTCCGCATGAGCTTTTAGTCTCAGATATCAACTCGGAAATTCCTGAAGTAAACGTCATTTTCCCCTGTTTTAATATGCCCAAGCATGTGGAGATTGAATATAACGGTTCGGACGTTCCAGAGTCTCCTTTGGTGATTTGCCTACCCGGTCCTATTCCATACAGTTCTAACAAAGCGGTTCCCTATCAATGCAATGCGACTATGATAGAAGATGGGAAGGAGAAACCCATGCCAACTCTTCCAGCTAATGTTAACATAACTGAGATAGGACGAGTAACACGAAGTGGACGTGTACATACTCTGTTGCCCCCCAAAGCAACCTGTTGTTCCTGTTGTTAGACAAAATCCAATTAGTACACCTCCCGAGAATCCCATGGGGATTCCCGTTGATAATCCAAACATAAATGTTGGTCCATCTGATAGAACCAACGTTAACTCAGATTTCGATGAGATTTTGAAGCTAATCAAGAAAAGCGAATACAAAATTGTGGATCAGCTGATGCAGACTCCCTCCAAAATATCGATACTATCTCTACTTCTGAATTCTGAAGCCCACCGAGAAGCTTTGATGAAGGTGCTAGATCAAGCTTATGTAGATCACGACGTGACTACAGATCAATTTGGTGGAATTGTGGGCAACATAACAGCTTGCAACAATTTAAGCTTTAGTGATGAAGAACTCCCAGAAGAAGGGAAGGATCACAATTTGGCTCTGCATATCTCGATGATTTGTCAATCAAACTCTCTGTCCAATGTACTAGTAGATACCGGTTCGTCCTTGAATGTAATGCCAAAAACAACTCTTGCTCGTTTGGCTTACAAAGGAGCGCCGATGAAATTCAATGACATAGTGGTAAGAGCCTTTGATGGGTCAAGGAAATCTGTTATTGGGGAAGTCGACCTTCCAATGATGATTGGTCCGCATACCTTCCAAATCACTTTCCAGGTCATGGATGTGCCAGCTGCTTACAGTTGTTTACTAGGAAGACCATGGATTCACGAAGCAAGAGCAGTCACATCCACTCTCCATCAAAAACTAAAGTTTATAGTAAATGGAAAGCTAGTAACCATCATCGATGAACAAGCGTTACTAATAAGCCATTTATCCAGCTTTTCTTTCATCACAGCCAACGACGTTGAAAGGACACAGTTCCAAGGACATCCGTTAGAAGATGAATCTACAAGCAAAAGCAGATCATCTATCTCCTCTTACAAAGAAGCAGCGCAGATAGTGAAAGATGGTAATGCTGCAGGTTCGGGACAAGTAATAAAACCTGTCAACAACGAGACAAAAACCGGACTCGGGTTTGCTCCAGTATTTCCTAAAAACAATCAAAGGGATGAAACACTTCGCCCAATCAGAGAAGTATTCCACAGTGGGGGTTTCTTAAACCTTGTTCGTCAAGAGGTTAACGTTCTTACCAATGAAGGTGATGAAGACGATCTCCCCAGATCTGAAGAGTGGAGCACTTATCTTACCAGCTCTGAATATGTGTCACAGGAAGAATCGTACGCGTCGTTCTATCCTCCGACTAATCAATTCAAAGGCATGTCCTTACAAAAGAATGAAAATCCACCTGTCCCTTCTGAAGTTTGGGATACCTTGGGAGAACCAAGCGGAAAGTTTGACTACATGGTGAAGTACACCGCACCTGAAAGCTCAAAAATCAGAATTGAAGATATCCAGCCAACTGGATGGGATGATTCTTTTGAGTATCCTAGTCAACCAGAAGAGTTATACACGTCTTCTCGATCTCATCAACCAATTGAGGTTCCAAATGAAGATCTATGCTTTAACGCGCCTGTGGAGTCTGTTAAACCAGATCTTAACTATCACTATATCAACGTAATTACTGAAGATCAGGGATATGATTCGGGACACGAATTGGAAAGTGTCGCCGACAACGAGTCTCTTCACTCAGAAGATTGGAGAGTACATCCCCAGAATTCAACGCGAATGCCAATAGAAAGTACATATGTTGTATCCCATGCTTCTCGATCGGTCCATCAAGCAGAAGAAGATCGCTTCAGTAGCACAAAAGGCAAGGTCAACCGTCCAGAGTATCTCGACTTCCAAGGAGTTCGCCACTATTGGAAGCCTGTTGAAGTTCGGACTAATGTTCACAGTTCTAAGTAGTTTATCTTTGCTTTTGTTTTGAACTCTCGCTTCGCCCAAAGCGAAGAGATGTTTTATAGGGTTTAGCTTTTAAATAATTTCTCTTTGTCTTGCCCAAGACGAATGAGTTTGTATTTTAGGGCCCTGTTTCAAATTGTGAATCATAAATAAAACGCGTTGTTTTGATTCCACACTTTGTGTTTATTTTTCATTTTTACCATTTCTTGGAAATGATAATCCTAAAAAAAAAACACAATAAAAATCTTCAAAAAAAAAATTTATAAAAAAAAAAGAAAAAAAATTAATCAAACATAAATCAAATATGCAGATTAGCATATGGACAAATCCATTGAACGCAATAACTCTATGCTCTCTCCCAACTTTGAAATCCCCAGTGAAGTCGCCGAGGAAGAAGTTGAAGAAGAGATCCCGGATGAGATTTCTCGACTACTTAAGCATGAGGAAAGAATCATTCAACCTCACAAAGAGCCTTTGGAAGCAATTAACTTGGGTTCTGAAGAAGACAAAAAAGAAGTGAACATCGGAGCTCTACTCGACAACAACATCAAGAGCAAACTGATAGATCTTCTCAAAGAATACGTCGATGTGTTTGCTTGGTCCTACCAAGATATGTCGGGTTTAGATACCAGCATCGTGGAGCATCATTTTCCATTAAGACCAGAGTGTCCTCCAGTTAAACAAAGACTGAGAAGATTTCACCCTGATATGGCCGACAAAATCAAAAAGGAAGTTCAAAAGCAGCTCGACGCAGGTTTCCTCGTCACTTCTGAATATCCTCAATGGCTAGCCAACATAGTTCCTGTCACCAAGAAAGACGGAAAGGTCAGAATGTGCGTTGACTACCGGGACTTGAACAAAGCAAGTCCAAAAGATGATTTCCCACTACCGCATATTGACATGCTAGTGGATAGCACTGCAAAGTTCAACGTCTTTTCCTTCATGGACTGTTTCTCTGGTTAAAATCAGATCAGAATGGCTCCCGAAGACATGGAGAAGACATCATTTATGTCATACCCCAAATTTTGACCTAATATACCACCTTACATTTGCATCATTGCATAACTAACAATTCAGACAGCATTAATCGGGTATAGCATTCACAGGTCAAAATTAGGGTTTCATCATATTTTCATCTGATTCAAGAGGCAATCAATTAGGGTTTGAGTTTTTCTCACCTCATTTGATATATCTTGATCAAATCATCAACCTCTGATCATCAGATACCCATTTTTCTCATAGATCAATCGAGGATCGACCAATTAGGGTTTTGATCGAGCATGAGAATTCTCTGACTTTTTGAGCAAGAAATGACTTTTTTGGATAGAGATTGGTCCTCATATCTTAGATACAACATCTTTACCTAATTTCTGGATTCAAAACATCACAGAAGCTCACAGACTTCATCAGTCAATTTCAGAAACATCTGATGAAAATTCATCTGCACTAAAAAGTCAAACTTTGACTTTTGGTCAAATTTTTTCAAAACAAAACTTTTTCAATCATCAAAATACTTCAAATGATCCATCATGATCATAAAAAATCAAAGAATTTGAAAAAGTCAACAAAAAGTCAAAAGTTCTAACACTTAGAAAATTTTCTAAGTGTTGAAATTTCTTATTTTTTCCAAACTTCATGCCATTTTTTCACCTAGTTCCAATTTGAATTGGAAAAAACTCAAAATATGAAAGTTGTAGCTTGTGAAACAAGATTTCCAAAATGTCCAAGAACTCTCAAATCCATGGAGCCTAGCTATCTGTGACTCTCTTTAGGTCAGTTACTCTTTGAGCATCACTCATCTCACGCATGCATTCCTCAAACAGGGTTTTACGTTCTTCGTTTCCTAAGTGGATTTTGCGACCAAAATCATCGCATTCCCTAATGATGACCATGTTTAGAATGAAACAAAAAGCAATGTAGGGAAAAGAGGATACCTGAGTTTGATGATCGATCGACTGAAAGGATGTGTTTTGAAGTAATTGACGGCAAAGAGCGCAGTAGGATTTGAAAATTTGTAGAGAAGGATTTCCTGGAGAGTAATTAAATGAAATATAATGAGTAGGAGGAAAGGGTGGCGTGAAATCAGGTTTTCCCTATTATAGGGCAATCATGCAAAAATACAGGTGACCGTTGGACTGGTGTCACGTGGGTCACGTGTCACACTTTTTGGGAAAGTTTGAAAATATACACATCTCGCTAAGGGATTAAGGGTTCAAACTGTTTGGTCGACACGGATTCAAGAAGCTTAAAACCGAGCGACCAAGGGGGCTTATGATCATGCATAAAATCCTCAGCCGAGATGGATACCTGGAGGGAAGATTGTAGGGATCCGAGATAGGTCTCGGCCTTAAAAGAGGAGGTCTTTGTCCGACATGGGTCTCGGGAAAAGGCATGAGGACGGCCTAGATCCGATAAGTAGCTCGGCAGATACTCCAGTATGAAAGATTGAGTAGACGTTATGAAGATGAAGAGTTCCTAGAGTCTTTATGAGACGTTACTAGTGAATGATTACAAGCTGTAACAGCTAACTCCTTGCCTTAAAAGCCATGGTTAATGAGCTGAGGCAGTTACGGAGGGAAAGAAATAGCTTCAAGGAGGGAATGATATAAATAGGGCTCCCGCCAGCGGGATAAGCAAGACAATCATAAGCTTGGAACTTGAGTTACGACACTTGAGCTTCCAAATCCCTAAAATATCTTTAATAAGGTTTTTCCTGCAAGAACATGTACATATACTTCTTTGTACATATCCATTTCTTTTATGTACACATCTTTCTACCTGTACATAATACAGACAAACTTCTTCCGTTTGTTTTCATTTTACACTGCATACCATTGGTATTGAAAGGAGCATTATTCCCTGTGAAACTGCTTTCAAACCAATGGGCCTCCCTCACGGTGTAAGTCCCATAACATTCTTTTGTGTACATAATATTTCTTTGTACATATCAAATTCTTTTCAAATACATACAATTTTCATCTGTACATAATACAGATACCTTTTATACTCAAGAACAGACAAAATTCGATCGTTTGTTTTCATTTCACTTGTGTATACTCAAACCAACATTTTTTATGTACATATATTTTTCTTGTACATAACAGATTCTTTTCAAACAAACTTTTATCTGTACATAACACAGATACTTTTTATACTTAAAGACAGATAAACTTCGATCTTTTGTTTCCGTTTCATCTGTACATTCAACTGAATACCATTGATATTGAAAGGAGCATTATTCCCGGTGAAACTGCTTTTAAATCAATGGGCCACCCTTATGGTGTAAGTCCCAACCCTCCTATGTACATCCATCTTTGTCTGTACATAAAAACTCGTTCGTGTACATATTCATTTCCTTGTACACAGTTCAAACTTGTAAATAATCAAATTACTGCTTTGAAGGTTCGTTTACGTACACTTGTTTATATTTCATAAACTCTTGTAAATAAACATCATGCATCTGTTTATATTTCCTTCATAAACTCCTGTGAATACATATCACACACACACTTGTTTATACAACTGTCTAGTTATAACATAACAATTAGACTAATCAATAGGTTCCCCACAGTATAGCCTCCGCTTGGGCTTTATACAAGATAATTCATCACCAGCATGAATTTAGCCTCGCTTGGCTTTATACAAGATAAACTCTCCCACAGAGTTAGCCTCTCGGCTTTGTACAAAGAAACTCATTCATCTCGAGTTTAGCCTCCGCTTAGGCTTCATATAAGACAATACTCCCCGCCGAGTCACCTCCTCTTGGGCTTCGTTCAAAAGAACTCCTCATTGAGTTTAGCCTTCTTGGGCATCATACAATGAAAGAGACAAAAAATCTCTTAACAGCCTCCTATTGGGCTTCCAATACAAAGAATCACCCGCGTTAGGATAGAACCCAGTATAATTTCCGTGAAATTGCTCTAAATTCCAAAAGGATGGTTTCGGTGAAATCCCTTTTAACACAAAGCCACCATACCCTATAGCTTCCTCTTGAGCTTCATACAAGGACCTCGATGACTCTAATGCCTCCTCTTGAGCTAACAATACAAGGACCCATGGGCTTCTTAAAAGCATCCCTTTAATCCAATCAATTTCTCCTCGAGATTTAGACGTTTATCATCTCTATGGAAGAAGTATCTCATCTATCATATCACATACAGTCAAAAACTTTTCAAAAATTTTTCAAACTGTTTTCAAACAAAAACATCTCTTAACAGTAAGTGGTAACGCTTGTATACTCAAGCAAAACACCCAATACTTACAGTTAAAAGATTTCAATCATTTTTCAAACATCTTTCTTAAACATGTAAGTGGTAACGCTTGTACACTCAAGCAAAACACCTATAACTTACGATGAAAGATTTCAATCAGTTAAACTTATTTTCAAAAATGTATGTGATGAAATAGATTAGATACATTTTTCATTAAGATGACATTTGTCTGTCTCTTACTAACATCCCATTGCTTTCCACTAGCATAAGTGGGAACTACGATTGCTCTGACTTTCTCAACATCCTTTTGAGAATACGTAGGCACAAGGTCCCATCCTTGCCGAGTAAAATTCTTTCTCCCTCAGACCAAACAAACCATAGAACCCTGTAGATCCGAGCTACAAATGCTCGATTCCCACTAGATATATGCGAAGATCCAAAGATCTTTGCAAGCACAATAATAATAAACACTAGGATCCCACATAATCTATCCTTCTTAAAATCCAAAGGAGAAACTTTCCCAATCATAGAAATAGCGATTAAAAAAAACACACAAACATATCAAATATATTCATATATATAACTCTAGATAACTATATATATTTAGGGTGCTCCATCTATTCCCTTTATATAACAATCCCCCTTACTCAGAATCTCCCCAATGCGTTGCGTCTAGTTTGCGCTAGTCGTTACGCATACCAATATCAATTGAGGGTATTTCAGCTTTCCCCTTTTTCATAATCATTTTTCTTGTGTTGAAAATAATAAAGCTTGATGCTCGCGGCATCTTTATAAACAAATCAAAAGAGTAAATCGTTTCGAGCCAGAGATTCAAATTCAGATTAGATTCCCTCGCGCATCACTTTTTAACGCGAACACTATCCTGGTGGTTCTAGCAAGGTGCAAAAGGAATTCTCTCGAAATCCTCAGACATCTTTCGATCATACACAACAACACACCTTGGGCACATTAGACATTCAGTTCCATTATTGTGGCAGCGAACCAAGAAGCCTACCAGACTTTCTCCAGCCCTTGGATAGACTTTGTACAGTTGATTATCTTGTCTCCCATTTACATCCATTCGAGCACGCTGGATCCTTTCGAATTCTACAACAATCCTTTGGGTGCAGATTAAACTGCACCTTGGACACAACATCATTTCTCCATTTCTCCTGTGGCAATGAAACAGATAATCATGTAGGCTACTTTCTTTTGGATAACCCTTTCTCATCTGCTCCCTTTCGATTTCAAGCTACCTCTCCACTCATTCCATCTCTGGGCAAGGTTGCTTGAGATCAACCATGTGAACTCCTAAACTCTGACCCTCAGTGATCTGAACTTTTTCAAATTTTACCATGAGGCCTTCAGCATCCTCTGCCATCTTTCCATCGAAATAATGGCCTTGAATAGCCCTTGCCCTACCAAACATCGACATCATTGATTTGGTTGAAGGAATCATGTTGGGGAGACCATCAACAGTCTTCATGTTGCCACCAACTGTAACGCCCCTCTTCTTCTTGGAACACATCAATCTGGTCAACACTTTTTCGTCCAATTTCTACCATGTTGATGTCAAGTGGCTCATAATAATTGGTTTCTGCCATCAGCAAGGGGTCAGTGTCAACCTTCACGGGGTTCTTTGATTTGTCAGCAAACTTAAGCATATCCTCCTTGATAGCATTTTGAATTAGATCCCTAAAAAGAAAGCATTGTGAGGTTTTATGGCCTAGGAAATTATGATATTTGCAAAAACCTCTTTTCTTTCGTTGTTCCAACGGAGGAATTTTAATATTGAGAGGCACTATTATTTATCCATCTTTAACAAGTGAATCGAAAATTTCATCACATTTGGTTATGTCAAATGTGTACATGTTTTTTGAGAAATCTATCATTTTTCTCATTCTCAACAGGATTCTTCTCATTCGATGGGACTAGGACTTTGCAAGAATAAGGGGGTGCTTGTTTTAATTCTGCCAGATCCACTTCGAGTTGGTCGAATCCATAAGGATCCTGGAAGTCATTTGTATTTTCTTCTTCTGCCTCTATGTAGGCTATTCTTTCTTTTTTTATAGTTTTTACTAGCCCTGGCCTTTTCAGCCTTTAATCTTTCTACTTGTCGAACTCTATCTGCTAGTTGTGCCATGTCTCTCAAATAATGTGTATCTAACTTCTTTCGAATAGAGTAGTCCAGGCCACCAGCAACCATTTTGACCAACTCATGCTCAGGGACCACAGTGAAACATCTAGATTTTAAGATACGGAACCTATTCAAATAGTCATCTAATGGCTCTATGAATTTCCTTTTAATACTGGAGGAAAAGTGGTGAACTAAGTAAAGGAATTTTTTGTTAGAGAACTTGGGAAGTACTTTATCCTAAGATTTTCACTATTCGCCAAATCCCCCGCTTCAGTTAAATATCTTGTTATGTGTTCGACCGTTGATTCACTTGTATCTCCAACAAACTTCGTAAATTTAGGGACTTTACAACCCCTTGGGAATTCAGATTGTAAGATATATTCTGTAATAGGGGATGTATAGTTTGGTCTCCTAAATCCTGAATTCAAACCATTTTGGGTCATAATCTTTTCGATCATGGAAGTTAAATTATTTTATGCCATCATATTATCATTTCTAACCCTATGGATGACTTCGTCTGCATTTTGGTCCCTATTTACCATCATCACTCTTCTAGGTTGTTCTTCTTGTATCTCTTGAACTTCCTGTTGTTCTTCCCTTGTCCCTATATTTCTTCCTTCGACCATCTATTTAGGGGGTCGAATCTGTTCATTGGTAGGTTCTTTATTTCAAAACACTATTTAATTCTGCCTACGCCTTGTAGGCGCATCAGGGGCGCCAAAAAAATATGTTATTTGAACCATTTGCGCTGAATTATCTTGGTTAGTTCTATTAATATTTTGAATTAAAGGAGTAAAGATGGCATTCATTTCACGGGCTAGGACCCCTATCATATCATGGTTACTATCATCCATCTGTTGCCTAAATGTTGCCTGATTATTGGTCTTAAGGGTAGGCATTTGGGTGTAACTTCCAAGACTTTGGGTATTTGGGCCCAAATGATTCATTCAAGAACCAGACCCTTGGATTGGGGAAGAGGTTGATGTATTGTGCAATCCTGCCATAAACGAAGTTGGAATTCCATATTGAGGATTTCAAGGCCTAAAAGCATCGAAACCTGGAGGCCTGGTTGGGGTTGAGTATTGGGCTTGAGTTCCTACATATGACAAGATAGGCCCTGATGATCCATTCGTATGCCTCTCCATCGTACCTGTAGGGTAGGTACTCGAACTACCCATACTACCCATGGCTGCAGCGTTTGTGGCCACTATTATGGCTTGCGAATTTGGAATTACGCAAAATGCATCAGTCGAACTAAAAATGATCGTGCCTGTCCCTTGTGGGGGATTTTTTTCCCCATCTTGGGTGGTTGTTTTAACCATTCTTTTGGTATGTTTTCTTTTAGGTATTGGTTGGTTACCGTCGATTATCTTACCACTTCTAAGGTTTATATAACACAACGAAACACTAGACTAAGAAGATCACAAACCTAAAATGATTGATGATAAAATAAAAAACAAACTACACTTCGACCCCGTCCCATCGGGTGTGCCAATTTGTTTATAATGATTTCTAGTAAACAACCGCTAGTCTTCCAAATTAATGATTTTGGTAACTTAAAGGATCGACTAGATTGATCCTAGGACATATCTCTAAGTGTTGATGTTTGAATTAGAATTAAAATTCATATTCCACTTTCTATCTAAAAACATGAATCCTTATGAAACAAAGATTCGATTACGGATGATACATGCTTTGATTGAAAGTAACAACAAGATACAAATCGAAACATAAAGATGTTGATAAAATAATGTACGGATTTATGAGTAACTTCGAATGAAAAGAATTTAAATTGAAAGAAAGACTTTATAAAGTAAAATAAGTGGTTTGTAAATGAAATGTAAACGAATTGGTAAAGAAATAAAGATTTCTGGAAAGGTATAGACTTGACTGAAAGATAAAAGAATAACTTAAAACGAAATAACTTTTAAAGATAAAGAACTTTAATTTAAAACTTCAAAGATAAACAATGGTGTTTCTATACGTACATATTTCTACAACTCGTTTCCCTTACACTTGGTAGTTTGAGTATATCAATTTTTGTACAATAATGAACACACAAAATTCTAACACTAAGACTCCTATTTATACTATTTCAACCCTAACGGTCCTACTTTAAAAAGATGCCACGTTAGAAGATTGCATGGTTTCTATAATTTGTGGCTTCTACGCGTCCTTCAATGGAATGGCGCATTATATTTGAATTTAGAATCATCCGCTATCAAAGATATTAAGCCTTCATTTCGAATTTTAAATCCTTAACAAAAATAATCAATTCAAATCTTCTTATTCGAATTCGAAACTTCCTTAGATAAAAAACTCTAAATTTCCAATGACCATTTGAAACTCCTTCACTTTCAGCCAAAATGCAACCTCTGGACCTTACTCCCTTCATTCAAACAAAGTCCAAACAATATAAAGCCATTGTTTCGAACCAAATGGTTAATCAAAATCACCAGCTAACACCTTTCTGACCTTGGTGGCATATTCGAGACTCCCAGTTTCCCACGTCGTATATACCTTGCTCGATATAGATCGAGCTAATCCACGATTCGTTCCGCCGTAAACTGCGCCTGTTATGTTCCTCCTGCTCGACATAACTGCTAGCTACGGGCATAGTCGCTCGGTTTTGACATAGTCAGCTAGAACGTCTATATTTGCGGACCCGCATATTTCGGTCCAAAAATAACAACCAATGAGAATCCTCATATGTCCATTATATAAACCCTTATATCTTTGAGGGTAATATATCACATTCTTACTCTAACAACCCTAATATTTTCTTGTCCTCGTCTTGATCATTTGCTTACTTTAGCATTGGAGTTCCTTGCAGGTACACCGCCCCCTCCTCAACACCAACTTGCTTGAAATACCGTCATTCACGCGCCGACCTCTCGATTCGATTATTAGTTCAGATCAGTTAATATTATAGGTTCGTTAATATTATAGATGCAACCTTCTGGGATGCGTTATAATCAAATCCTTCTAGGATGCATTATAATCAAATTCTTCTGGGATTTTTTTGGGATTGTTTAACATGATTGATTTCTTATGAGATTCGTTAATAATATAGATACAATATTTTTGAAATTGTTTAACATGATTGATGCACTTATTGTAGGATGCATAAAAATCATCATTGATTTTCTGATCAATAGAGACAGAATATGTTATTAATAATAATATTAAATTTTAAGTTCTTCTGAAACTATAAATAATTTCATTGATCAAAATTAAAATATCATCATTTGCATAATCATTACTATGATATTATTAAATAACTCAATCACAAATCATTTTATTAATAAAAATAATATTTGCAATTCTTCAGTTATTTAAGAACTATATAACAAATGTTTTATTTGGCTATCATTCAAGCATGCTTTATATGTTCTTCAAGAATTATAAAATAAAAAAAATTGAATTTTTTTTTCGATCCTTCGGGGATTCTTCATATGTTCTTCAAGAACTATATAAGAGATTCAATATTTTTCGATCCTGTCGGGATGCTTCGTATGTTCTTCAAAACAATATAAACTTATTATTTTTCTATCATTCATGGATACTTGATAAGTTCTTCGGGCACTATATAATAAACTCTTATTTTGCTATCCTTCGGGAATGCTTGATAAGTTCTTCAGGAACTTATATAAATATTATTTTATTATCCTGAATTTAGGGATGCTTGATAAGTTCTTCAGGAACCTATATAAATATTATTTTGCTATCCTTCAGGGATAGATAAGTTCTTCAAGAACCTATATAAATATTATTTTGTCATCCTTCAGGGATAGATAAGTTCTTCAGGAACTACATAATTAATTTGTTTTGCTATTCTTCCAGAATAGCTTTAACATTATTCATGCAATCCTTCTAGGATACATGGAAATCATCACTGATTTTCTTTTTCATTTTCTAATCAATATATTTATAAATAACAATAGAGAATATATTTAAAAAAGTACCTTCTAAGTCTCAGAGCTTTGTGCTGATAACATGTTATAAAATTAATGAGAAAGTAATGTAATAGAAGAATATAGACGGATGAGAGAAAGAGAGAAAATAAGATTGTATTATTCTCATTATCTGTGTAGATTTCAATTACAATATGAGTCATATTTATAAGATGTATGTAATAAATAAATCAATTGAAATCTTTTAATCGATGGATATCCATAATCATTCCATTTATAACAGTAGGTAATTTATTTGACAAAATAAAATTACATTTATTTTTGTTCACCGACAATAATTTTTTTTAATGATTTTATATTTATTTCATGTCTTTTTAAAGAACAAAACATCAAGGTTGTTAGAAAATTAAAAGGCAGGAGATTATGAATTAAAATGTGAATTATAAGTATAGCAATGTTATGACTTATAAAGAAATTTTACAATACAAACTAACATACAAATTTGTTTTGAACTTAACATTTAAATGTATTGGAGTTGAAATAAATTTTGATATACTTAAATCCGATGGTATATAGATACCTCTACCATTACGGAATACGATGGCAATATTAATAATAGTTTCCTATCTTATTTCTATTTATTTCCATTAACTTGGAATAAAAGAATTATAACTGCAAGAGAAATTATGAAAAGAAAAATTAATATAAATCTAAATAATTGGTACAAGTGCAATAAATAAATGATAACTTATGGATTTATCTAAGGAATGAGATCTTGCATAGATATTTTTCACATGCTACTTCTTCATTTGTTAACGGGGCATGTGTTTTCTCTCAAATTTGGTACTCAAAGAACAATTGGCATCAAGAACATATACACTTAAAATTAATGCACCTCATGCCACATTCAGGACCACGCATAAGTTTCCGACAATCGATGTCACTGAGACATCCCTCAAATGCTGTTAGAAAAAAATAGTTTTGCTTAGGATATAAAAATTATCTACAAACAAATAAGTAAAAATGAAAATTTGTAGGAAAAAATCATTTACCATCAACGTTGTTTCCTATAAAAAATATGAAAACAAATAGAAACATTGCGTAAATAAATTTAGGAATTGAAGTCATATTTTTCTTATGTTTATGTTATTAAAATTTTAAAAAAATTGATGACTTTATAATCTATAAAGTTCATGCCCTTCTAATAAAAATTATTAAAAACCTGCATTTAAGGAATTGTACAAAACCCTTTTGAAAAAAAGAATTAATATTTAAATCCCTTAAATAAATTAATGTGTGTAAGCAAAGAGGTCGGATAAATATTGTCTAATCATAAGAGTTTATAAATTTTAACCAACTTTTAATTGTTTTTTCGATGATAGAAAAATGTTGGACCATGACAAATATATATGATTGAATAATCTACTAATGGAATGTAATATGAAGATATTGTATGGTTATTTATTTTTCACAAATACGTTTAATCCAAGTGAATGTGTATCTTGTTGTGATTTATATGAGTAAATTAATCTACTTAATAAATTTTGGTAAAAAAAGATTTATATAACATATTTATTGATGGAGTTTCAATTTATAAAATTGACGAAATGGACGAGTGAGTAATTGGGCTTAGTGGGAATATTGGAGCTACTAATATATTGAGAACGCACCTTCCTCTTTCCTCTTCTTCACATCTAGGATTATAGAAGTCTAAAATTTTAAATTGGTCTCATCTCCCTCCAATTTGACTACTATATTTAATTTTGATTTTAGCTAAATTGAATTTAATTAAATTATGATTAGGTGGGCCAGATAGTTGTACAAATAATTATTAGTTAAATTTTAATTGTTAGTTCAAAGTTAAAAAAGTAAGATGTTGATATTTATAAATCAACAGTTATAACAATCTTTTTTACATAAAGTAAAATTTTAAATCATATATTAACACAAAATTTTAAGGTATTAGACCTATAGCTTCAAAAAGACGATTTTGAGCAATCCATCAAAGGATAAGACTCAAATCAACGAATATGAAATCACTAACTTCATTGATATTTAGTCATTGTTATATAAAATATTGAATAAGTTTTACAACTCTTTCGATCGTGCGTAAATCGAAGTTACGGTTCTGTTTACAGTGATTTCTAGTAAACAACCGCTAGTCTTCCAATTTATTGATTATGATTGGTTACTTATGGATCGACTAGATTGATCCTAGGACACATGTGTCATAACTTATTTCCATGTTCATACCCATTATCTTGATAACTTTATATTGTGTGTGAATGTATAATGTAAGACTCTTAAGAAATCTCTCTAAGATTGCCTATAGAAATATATTGACTGAATGTATAAAGGAAAGACTTCGAATTTAAACTTAAGTTTTGACAATTGAATGTAAGGATAAAGATTCTCTAAGAATATAAAGGTTTCTGGAAACGTAAAGTACTTGGACGAAAACACGAAGTAAAAGTGTAGTTTCTAAAGAAATAAATGAGTTTGAAAGCAAGTAAAACAAGAACATGAAATGGAAATCGAAATATTCTAAGAGCAAAAGTACTGTAAAAGTGAAAGAAATATAAAAAGACTTAGAGTTAAACTATAAAATGTCATGATGTTCAATACGTACATTTTGTCTTCTAACTCGTTTCCCTTAAGTCACGGTAGTTTGAGTGTTTGAGATTTTTTAGTACACGAAATGAACACACCAATTCTAACATAAAGACACCTATTTATAGTATTCTCCCTAACGGTCCAACTCTAAAATCATGCCACGCTCAAGCATGCGTGCTCCTTTACGCTTATCGACTTCCACGCGTCTTCTAAGAATGACGCTCTTATTTGAAATTCAAATCATGTGCCAGCGAAGTGTTTTGTTGGTTTTCTTCGATTCGAACTAAATCATTTGTTTGGACCGCTTCCAATTCTGGTATACTTGCGCAAAGGAGCTATTTATATTTTAAACACTAAAAATCCCAAATCGAAATCCACCATCTATCATTGGAAATCGAAGAGTCCTTTAGAACAATAGTTCTATACTTCCAGAGGTTCAACATAGTTAGTCTCTGCCATCAGCAGCGGGTCCAAATCAACCTTCATTGGATTCTTTCCTTTGTCTGAGAACTTTAGCCTGCCATCTTTGATTGCGTTTTGTATCAGATCTCTGAAAAGAAAACATTATGAGGTTTTATGGCCTAAAAAGTTGTGATATTTACAAAATCCCCTCTTCTTCCTTTGTTCCAACGGAGGAATCTTAAGGTTAGGAGGAACTATTAGCTGGCCATCTTTAACAAGCAAATCAAATATTTCATCACATTTAGTTATATCGAAAGTATAGATTTTCTTGGGGAATTTATCATTCATTTCACTTTCGACAGGGTCCTTTCCATTGGAAGGAAGCAGAACTTTGCAAGCGTAGGGGTGCTTCCTTTAGTTTTGCAAGATCTATTTCAATTGATCGAAATCATAGGGTCTTGAGAATCATCTATGTTCTCCTTCACCTATGTAGGCTATTCTTTCTTTCTTATGATTTTTACTAGCCCTAGCCTTTTCAGCTTTTAACCTTTCGACCTGACGAACTCTGTCTGCTAGTTGGGCCATATCCCTAAATATTGTGTATCCAATTTCTTTCGAATGGAATAATCTAGGCCCCCCGCGGCCATTTCGACCAATTCGTGTTCAGGCACTACTGTGAAGCATCTAGATTTTAACAAACGAAACCTATTCAAATAATCATGGGTTAAATAAGTTTTTGGTCCCTATAAATATCTCAAATTTCTTTTTTAGTCCCTCTAAAATTTTCCTTCAAAGAATGGTCCTCCTAAAATTTAAATTTTAACTTTTGGTCCTCGGGCAAAACCGTCGCTAAATTAAAACCGTCAATAAAACCGCTATAAAACTGCCGCTAAATTAAAACCCGCTAAATTGCAGGAAGGACCAAAAGTTAAAATTTAAATTTTTAGGAGGACCATTCTTTGAAGGAAAATTTTAGAGGGACTAAAAACGAAATTTGAGATATTTATAGGGACCCAAAACTTATTTAACCCAATAATCATCTATTGGTTCCGTGAATTTCCTCTTAATGCTTGCTAATTCTTTCAGGCTAATTTTAGACTGACCCATGTAAAATTGTTCACGGAAAAGTCTTTCTAAATAAGGCCACGTGTCCACAGATCCAGGGGGTAGGGTGGTGAACCAAGTGAAAGCATTCTTCGTTAGAGAACTTGGGAAGTATTTTATCCTAAGATTTTCATTATTTGCTATATCTCCTACTTCAGTTAAATACCTTGCTATATGTTCCACTGTTGATTCACTTGTATCTCCAGCAAATTTCGTGAACTTAGGGATTTTACAACCCCTAGGTAATTCTGTTTGCAACACTTAATCTACAATAGGAGATATATAATTTGGCCTCCTAAATCCTGAATTTAGGCCATTCTGGGCCATTATTCTTTCGATCATAGTGGTTAGATTATTTTCTGCCACTAAATTGTCATTTCTAATCCTGTGAACAATTTCGTCTGCATTTTGGTCCCTATTTACCATCATTATTGATCTAGGTTGTTCGTCCTGAACTTCTTGTACTTCCTAGTGCCTTAATCTTGCCCATATATTTCGCTCTTCGACCACTTGTCTAGGGGGTCGAATCTGTTCAATTGTGGGTTCTTCGTTTCGAATCACCACTGGGTTTTGCCTACGTCTTGCAGGCGCATCAGGGGCACCAAAGAAATCTGCTATTCTAGCCATCTGGGCTGCATTTTCTTGGTTTATTCTATTTATGTTCTGGATTAGGGGATTAAATATAACATTCATTTCTCGGGCTAGGATTCCTACCATATCATGATTGCTAGCATCCATCTATTGCCTAAGCGATGCCTGACTGTTAGTTGTAAGGTTGAGCAACTGGGCAAAGTTTCCTATATTCTGGGAATTTGTACTCAGATGGTTCATTCCTAAACCAGACCCTTGGACTGGGGACGAAGTTGATGGATTATGTAACCCTGCCATAAACGAAGTTGGCATTCCATACTGAGGGTTTCTGGGTCTCAAAGGCTCGAAGCCTGGAGGCCTAGTAGGGGTCGAATACTGTTGAGTCCCTATGTGTGGCATAGTTTTCATTGATGATACGTTAGATGGTATTTCTAATGTACTCACAGGGACCGTATTCGAACTGCCAACAGAATGGTATTGGAGGCATCAATCGAACTTGAAACGATTGTTGCAGCCCCCTGTGGGGGATTTTGTCCCCTATCTTGGTTAGTTGTATTAACCATTATTTTGGTACGTTGTCTTCTGGGTATACGTGGATTATTATTCTTTATTTTTCCGCTCCGAAGGTTCATATACCGAAACGCGCTCCAAACTCAGAAGATCCTAAAATTTTCTAATAGGTTTGCAAAAAATTTATTATGACACTGTCCCACCGGGTGTGCCAATTTGTTTACAGTGATTTCTAGTAAACAACCGCTAGTCCTCCAATTTATTGATTATGATTGGTTACTTGCAGGATCGACTAGATCGATCCTAGGACACATGTGTCATAACTTATTTCCATGTTCATACCCATTATCTTGATAAATTTATATTGTGTGTGATTGTATAATGTAAGACTCTTAAGAAATCTCTCTAAGATTACCTATAGAAATATACTAACTGAATGTATAAAGGAAAGGCTTCGAATTTAAACTTAAGTTTTGACAATTGAATGTAAGGATAAAGATTCTCTGAGAATATAAAGGTTTTTGGAAACGTAAAGTACTTGGACGAAAAGACGAAGTAAAAGTGTAGTTTCTAAAGAAATAAATGAGTTTGAAAGCAAGTAAAACAAGAACATGAAAGGGAAATCAAAATATTCTAAGAGCAAAAGTACTGTAAAAGTGAAAGAAATATAAAGACTTAGATTTAAACTATAAAAAGTCATGATGTTCAATACGTACATTTTGTCTTCTAACTCTGCTTCCTTAAGTCACGGTAGTTTGAGTGTTTGAGATTTTTAGTACACGAAATGAACACACCAATTCTAACATAAAGACACCTATTTATAGTATCTTGACCCTAACGGTCCTACTCTAAAATCATGCCACGCTCAAGCATGCTCCTTACGCTACCGACTTCCACGCGTCTTCTAAGAATGGCACTCTTATTTGAAATTCAACTCGTGCGGTGAAGTGTTTTGTTGGTTTTCTTCGATTCGAACTAAATCATTTGTTTGGATCGCCCACCGTATACTTGCACAAAGGAGCTCTTTATATTTTAAACACTAAAATCCCAAATCGAAATCCACCATCTATCATTGGAAATCGAAGAGTCCTTTAGAACAATAGTTCTATACTTCCAACCAATATTTGTTTATTGATATCAACCTCTTTATATGTTTATTCGAAATATCCCTTTGATATCCAATAATTTGTTTATTCGAAATTGCTGCCTAATGTGTTCAAGTTATGGCGGAAATAAAATTTGATTTTTTTCTTATGACAATAGAGTGCGCTTAGCAGGCTCTGCAATTTTCTAACTCATTAAATAGGAAAAAATCATATTTTTTAGGTTATTGGTTGGGTATTTTTGAGTCCCAACACCATCAACTTCATTTTTTGGTAGAGATAGGGTTAGAAACAATATTTGGAGGTTGTAATTGGATGATTCGGAGTCGAATTTCCCTTCGATTGTTGTTGACAAAGCAAGAAATGTTTGGTTCCTATTCTTCTCTTTTTAATCTCTATTTTTTTTGGAGTTTGTATGTATATTTACCTTGATTTTATTTATATTTATTGGTTACGGTGTTGTATGAAACTCATTTTACAAATCAATATTGATGATTACTTTTTTTATTTAGGTTTGGGTTGTTGCAGAAATAGATGGTTTGAAACCAGATTTAGGATGAACATCTGTTGGACTTAGACTCTAGAGATATATTTAGGATTAATAATCACTTAGGTATCGACTCTTAAAGCCTCTGTGTGGTTCTTGTTGTGCTGAGAGATTGCTGACGCGAGTAATACAGTTGATATATCACTCTGCATTAGAGATAACCTTTGTGTGAGTGATACGTGATAATACTGATGAGTAGTTTAGGTTGAGTACAACAGGGTAATGAGTTCAAGTATTTGATAGGATAGATGAAATGCAAACCGATAGTTCTCTACTCCAAGAATGAGTTCTTTTGTGTTAATAACTTTAATTCCTCGATTTACCTTTTATACAAACAAACCAAATTCATCCTCAAACTCATAAATGCGGAAATTGACAAACGAAAAAAGAGCACTAATCCTTGTGGAGAGGATATGATATAACCTATAAAAATATTTACTTTACATGTCGATTTACCGCTTTAAATGGTGTGAATAAAAATAATCTTATTGGGTGATTCTAGAAAGTAGAGTTGAATACTACTCATATGTTTCTTGAATGCCAACATGTTCTCAAACTAGTAGCATCAATCTTTGTTTCATTTTATAAAATGAGCGTAATGGTCAAACTCTAGTCATCCTCGCTATTGACTAATAACTTCATGTGTATGAGTTATCTATATCCTGAACACTTTAAATTATGAATTGCAAATTAAGTGTTTGTTCTTCATTCATTTAATAAAAATTAGATTATGGATTTAGGAAAAAGAAAACTAGATGCTCGATTTTGTGAATTTCATTTGTGTTTTATTGAGCAGAGTTATTTAAGTGGTGAATGGAGTCGAAATAAGTTATATTTGTTCTACTGCACCAAACTTAATTTTAATGAGCAATGAAGGAAGTCATGACACCATAATGAAGAACTAACACTTAAAGAAATTCTAAGGAGTTATTTATGTTGTTGAGTTGATAGATATGAATATGAATAAAGTTGTGCTTAAAGTACAAATAGTTTTCCTAGAATATGTAGAAATGTGCTAGGTGAGGCTGAATGACTTTGAGTTCTTGTAACTTTGGTGACTTCTGTTTATATTTGAGATAGGAAAATTGAAAATCAACGGAGATTAGATGAGATAGAAGATATATAAGTTAGAGAAAGACAAAGTTATGTGACTTTGGTACTTTAAAGTCACTAAAGCATAATCCAATGTGCTATCATAGTACAAACAAAAGATATATGCTTTATTATCTGGGCTAATTTAAAGGAAAATAAGGTTACCCTATTACTTAAAGAATTGTTATTTAAAAAATATATATTTTCTTAATACAACATTAGGGGTCCTTTGCAAAATTCCAATAATACTCCCTAATTCAGATATGAATATTTGAACTCACTATATTTCACTTTTTATCGAATTGATTCAAATATGTATATCTGAAACCACCAAATGGTATCTAAGCGCATCTAGGGATGTCAATGAAGGGCGGGCCGGGGACACTTCCTCATCTTTTTCCCCGCCATCAAATTCATTCCCCGTCCCCGTCCCCGATCTCCGTCACGGGGGAATTTCTATCCCCATCCCCGTTCCCCGCGGATCCCCATAGATCCTACATTTATTCATTAATATTTTATTTTTTTAAAATGTTTATATTTTCTATAAAAATAAAAAGCACAAAGAATTCACATATTTATTATGTTATTAAAAATACTAGTATTTGACATTTATTATTTTTATTAAAATACTAATGGACACAAAAAAATAATAATATTTTTTATAAATTTCTATAAATGCTATAAAATTCAACAAAATGAACTATAATACTTTTAAAGTAACAATATGCCTAAACAACTAAAAAAAAATCCAACATAATTATGCTTAAAACTATATTAAAATAATAGCGGGCGGGTCCGGGCGGGGGTGTATTCCCTGCCCCGTCCCGAATGCTCGGGGAATTTTTCTCCCCATCCCGCCTCCACGGGAAAATTTCATCTTTGGGCCCTCGAACGGGCGTTCCATGGGATCCCCATTAACAGGTCCAAACTGACATCCCTAAGCGCATCCAATATTTTATTTTCAGAGGGTTTTCAGATATGCATATCCGAAATAACTCAATATTTCTTTTAAGGGGTTTTTCGGATATGCATATTCAAAATAACTCGATATTTCGCGTTTAGGAAATTTTCGGATATAAATATCCGAACTAATGGAGTCTTAAGAATCCATTAAAATTAATGTGTATCGATTAGAATCAATGTGTATCAATTTTATTAAATGTATTATCTTATTATATACAATTTATATGGATATAAATATATCCTAATGTGGTCTCATTAAACACATATTATAAAAAAAAAAAAATACATTTTCAATAAAAGAGAAATTAAGACGGATATAAATTTGTGTTAATTAAGAATGGATGTTGGCCATACTGATTTCTTAATACCTTTTAATAAAAATAGTATTGACAACATCCATTAGCATAATCACTGCAACAAAGTACAACATATGCTAAAATTTTGAAAGAGCTTAAGAGAAAAAAAGAAGACTTACATGTGATAAAAACAATTAACTATCACAAGGGTGTAGTAATATCATCCAAAGAAAACTTCCATCTAAATTACATGGCCCAATGAACTTCAATATTTCTTGTGCCATTGGAAGTCTACATGGTTCATGAACATTATGTGATTTATGAGGATGTCATTCTCAAATTTATGAGAAATTCTTTATTTAAAGATAAATTCTATATTATATATAAAAAGGAAATATGTAAAGGAGAACTAGAATTGGCCAACAAAAATAAATTAAAAATAAAATTAAAATTAAATGAAACCACCAATCTAGAATTGGGGGAATAATCAAAATCCTATCAAAGAGTAATCTCCTCAATGGTTCCTCCATTGGCAACCCGAATCTATTTTGGAGAACACTTAGTCCAAGGAGATTTTTGTTCCTTATATTGAGCCATTTTTGTCGAAATTAGAGGCGAGACCAGTTCTCCCACTATTAAAGTAATTGTAGCATCTACAAGATGATTCACCTTGAGAGAAGAATCTGAATCCTCTATATCCGGGATATGAGAAAAGACCAGAACAAGAACATTAGCCTCTTTAGGAGTGGGGCCAGAGGAAGAAGTCCTAGTATTCACCACGAGTTGAATATCTTGAGAATCTACAAGGTTGTAAAACATATTCAACTTGGTTACTTTGTCCCTGTTATCTGCAAAGATAAAATAAAACTGAAAATAAATGGTACTGAGAAAATTCGGCAGAGTAACAGTAAGGTAAGTGAAAAAGAAAGCCTGTGAAAAATGAGGATTGAGGCCCTATTTATAGACTTGGAGGTCGCTTGAAATAAATAGGACGTTGAGGATTTTTTCCTCCGGATTTTCCTTCAGAGATCGCTATTAACAATTGGTTGAGTGTGACAGTCTTCACAAGGCTTGAGAGGTCATCATGGTTAGGCACGATGGCAAGGTGTAACAATCATACCCTTCCGTGGACTCGGTTTGGCTTGCTGCGTTGGAAATGGGTCTTGCTCTTCTTAATTCTTTTTCCAAAGCATTTTACTTTTTAATGCAACGTATTTTTCCATACACCCACAATTGTATAATTGCTCTTCTTTTGTGGATTTTAAGTACGATTTCTTGACTTTTCGACTTTCTTTGCACATGCCTTGTAAACATCAAATTCGAAAATATAGAAAATACCAAAGATAATACTAATAAGAGTAATTTAATTAATTAAAATGAGGATAAAATTCATGTAAGTTGATCCAAATATTCGATACATTTTCGGGTTATCACTAATCCATTGAGACTAAGAAAATACGGTTCCAAAGGTGAAACCCTAGTATGTGTTTGTCGAGATACTTTGCAACTTCTATAAAATGATAGTGCATATGAAATATGTTGTGAAAAATAAAGAGTATATCATGTATACAATAGTTTGAATTTAAGTATATAATCAAATGATGTTTTATGGTTATGTATATTGAGGATCATGATCAAAGCAAGTTTTTGTTGTGTGAATGGTCTCAACATCTCCGATCTATGATGATCTTGTAACCTCTTAGTAGGTTGAAAAATAAGTTTGTGGTGGATATTATGGAACCATGTTTTGTAGATAAGTATTCTTTGACAATGACATTAAATGTTGATGATAACAATTAAAGAGCATTTATAACAATATGTTAAAGATGTAAGCACAAATCTAGGCTTTAATGATCAATACAAAGATCCTCTCACAATGGTAGATAGAATAAATATGAAGCCTCATCCTCAAGAAGAATTCAAGAAAGAGTCTCAGATAACTAACATATCCGACAAGCCATGAAGCATCAAGTGTGAAAGAGAGAGGTGTCAAAGGTCTCATAACGTGTCCGAGCGAATACTATGTCAGAAAAACATAAGAGATTTTTCATAAAGTTATACAGTATAATTGCAACATACACTACATCAAAAATAATTGGCAATACCACGAAAGCGCTTTTAAGAGACAACAGTCATAGGCCTTAAAAATTTTGTTAAGAAAAGCGCTTTCATAGGTACTCCTAAGAAAGCGCTTTAAAGCGCTAAAGGCCTTAGAAATATCTAACTCACGAAAGCGCTTTTGAAAAGCGCTCTTATAGGTGGTTTTAAAAAGCCGGCAAAAAGCGCCTTATAGGTGGCCTTAAGAAAGTGCTTTTTAAACCGCTATAGGCTTATGATACGAAAGCACTTTTGAAGGAGAAAGCGCCTCTTATCTGGTTTTAGAAAGCGCTTTTAAAAGCGCTTTCATAGATTATTTTATAATTAAAATAAAACCCTAAATACGATTTCTTCCCTCATTCTCGCTCCTCAGATTCTCGATCATCTTCTTCTCCAACAGAAACCTCCGTCCGACATTCTCTCAACTTTCGCACTCGCTGCTCACCGTGTTCACCTTCGCCTTCTTTGTACGCCCGCCATCATCGCCTTCCTTGGTAAGTTTTAGTTTTCTCCGTATGCATTTGCTCTATGCTTTTGTATGCTTCGATGACTATATGTGTTTGTTACGCCTTGTGTCCTTCGATTCTATGCTCGCTTTTTGTTATTGTCCTTCGATTCTATGCTCTCGAATGCTTCGATTCTATGCTCACTGATGCTCTCGTGACATTTTGATAAAATGGAGCTTATGTTTGGAAAGTCAAGTTTCGCTTGTAAATGGAGCTTTTGTTTGTGACAGTTTTATGTAAATGGATCAGCTTTTGTTTTTGAAAGTTGAAGTTTCTGTTTGGCACTAGCAAAAAGATTTATATTAATAAGTAGGCAAAGTTTAGATTGATACCTATAAACTATTTAGTACTGAGACTTTAGATTGATGGTGTATCAACATATGTGGTTAGTTCAATCATTTGTATGTACTCAAATTATTCCCATTGTTTAAGTGTTCAGTGCTGCCCATGTTCGAAGTTGTCTCGTAAGTAGATGATTATAGCAACTAAGAAAAGTACTACTGATACAATGTAAGATGTTTGACAATTACAAAATGTAAGATTTAAGAAAAGTACACTCATACTATGTAAATGTTATATACAATGTATTGATACAATGTAAATGTTATATACAATGTAAGAAAAGTACACTCATACTAAGTTTGTTCATGGCTTCCCGGATTTTGTTACGTATGATTTATAGCTTGCATTGAATTTGGTTTATCATGTTAGTTTCACTTGCACTCGACTATGAAAGTTCAAATCGATTATAACATTGTTTTGTGTTTACCTTGATATTACACATGATTGAAATGATATTATCATGCTCTAGTTCATGTGCATAGTTGCTGCCCGAAATTTTGTTTGAAGGTTCGAAGCCTATTTAGAACTTCATAATACGAATATTATTCATGGCTTCCTGAAACTAATGTGCATAGTTGCATAATGCGTTACTAAGTTTGTTTGTGCTGCCCGGATTTTGTTACTTTGATTTATAGCTTGCATTGAATTTGGTTTATCATGTTAGTTTCACTTACATTCATTCATGCCGTTTAGTTAAATGTTCATGTACATTCATCCTATTTTTTATAATAGAAGTTTTCTTTTCTTTGAATTAGCAGCGTTTCCCGACCTAGTCCGAAGTACGACGCTCATTCTCCGTGTTTCTTTGAGTTCGATAAATTCGAGGTAAATTTCTTCCTCAAATTACTGGTATTGTGATAAATTTGTCTTAAATTGCCTTCGTTGTTGCGTTTTCTTGATACGGATCCATTCCATGTATACTTTGCATTTTGACGTAATGCGATACTATTTTGTGCACTAATTAGTTGATATGGGTAAGACATGAATGTATTCCAATCGATTGTCGAAAGACTACGAGAATGGGGTTTCAGAGTTTGTTAAGTTTGCTGTTGCGCAAGCCAAAGACCCCAGTCGAATGACATATCCTTGTTTGTATTGTTATTATGGGAACCGGGTTGACGCAGTTCAGTTAGCATCGCATTTAATACGGTATTGAATTGATAGAAGTTATACATGTTTGAATATGCATGGTGAGAAAAGTAACAAGAATGTTGAATCGGGGGATAAGAGGACCTATGCTTCAAACAAAAATTGCACAGATACATACGATTATGATCGAGTCGAAGAGATTGCAGAAGCACTTGAAGAAGATCTTAATGATTGTCCCAAAATGTTTTAGAGGTTGGTGCTTATGCGAGAAACCGTTGTATAATGGTTGTAATTCACAAGATTGTCTCTGTGTTAAAGTTGTACAACTTAAAGGCCGACAATGGATGGTCAGATAAAAGTTTCACAAAGTTATTAGCCCTTATGAAAGATATGCTACCAAAGGATAATGTTTTTTTACCAATCGAACGTATGAGGCCAAAAAGATGTTGTACTCTATTGGCATGAGCTATGATAAGATACATGCATGTCCAAAAGATTGCGTTTTGTTTCGAAACGAGTATGCATCGTTAAATGAGTGTCCTAAATACGGTGCCCCTCGATATAAGAAAAGTTGTCTCGGAAAAGTCTTATGGTATTTTCCTATAATTCGAGATTTAGACGGATATATCATAGTGAAACCGATTCAAGACACTTGACTTGACACTCGGATGAAAGAATTATTGATGGAAAATTTCGACATCTCGCGATTCTCCACAAGGATGAAAATTGATAATGATTATCCTAAATTTGAAAAGAACCAAGAAACCTTCGCTTGGCATTGTCTCGATGGAATAAACCCACACGGTATTCAAAGTATCTCGCATAGCACATGGCCTCGTGATTCTTATGATTTATAACCTACCTCCGTGGCTATGTATAAAGCGTAAGTACATGATGTTATCTTTGTTAATTTCGGGCCTAAACAACCAGGAAATGACATAGACGATACTTTGAACCATTAATCAAGATTTGAAGATTTTGTGAGAACGTGTGGAGGTTTGTGATGGTTATAGGAAAGAAAGTTTCAACTTGAGGCGATGTTGTTTGGAACAATTAACGATTTTCCAAAGACAAAAATCTATCCGGTATAGCATTAAAGGTGAAAAGCGTGTCCCGTCTGTGAAGATGGAACCGATACGATGCGATTGAAACTTTGTCAAGAATGTATTTCTCGGTCATCGAGATTCTTAACTTCTAAACTTCTAAAGTTTAGCTAGCGCTGATGACACCACGTCAAGCCAAATACTATCCTCAACTTGGGAATGAAGAGTATCGGACATCCAAAGTGTCACGCTAACGTCATGTTGACTGCTTCGATATACGCCTAACGGTCGCGATTTATTATTACTTACCTAAAAGGAAACCGGATCCGTGTAGGATCCCCACAAATATAATACCCAAGCAACCCTTAAAGATAAAGCAAGCAAGTCAAACAGAAGCAATAAAGGTGAGCTAGAAACCCTAAGGCAATTCTCTTTAGGGTGTCTCGGCAGTAGTCGCCATTCTGTAATACGGTGAACCGACTTTTAGTGTTTTTGTATCGCAAATGTGCGGATAGCAAGAGTCGCCACCGACTTTTATTTTTATCCATTAAGGGAAGGTAAAAGTACAAAAAGACCTTCGTTAGATTCGAGTACGGAGAAGGTTATGAAAAGGGAAGGTATTAGCACCTTTTCATCCGTAGTTATCTACGGCTCTTAGTTGCTCTTAGATCACTTTAAAATTGTGCTTTCTGTGTGTTTGACAAAATGTTTTGAAAAGAAGGCATTTCGCTTTGACTTTGTAATGATTCATGTAGGAATATAAAGTGTTGGAAATGTTTCGTTTTTGAAAAGAGTTTGAACTTTGACAAAAGAGTGAGGTGTGAAAAGTATTTTAGAGCAAGCAACTAAAAGTCTTATTACCTACTCGTAATTGGTCGTTCGCTTTTATTTTACGCCTTTAGAATAGCGCTATCCATACCATTAGTTGGTAGGTAACCCCATTCGTTGGATGTAAGCGGGACATTCGAAGGGACATCGGATGGTCATAGAAAGCAACTTGTAGGAAGTATCCTAGCACATTCGAAGGGACTATCATCATTTTGTGTAGGCGACAATCGAGGGTCAAGATCATGTATTCGGAGGTGACATCGTGGGTCTTATGATCTTTGTATCGAAGGGACTATGATGATTTGTTTTGAAGGCAACGGTGCTAGAATACCTCTACGTTCGAGGGGCATGATCATTTGAATTCGTAAAGGCAACGAGAGAGAATTACCCTAAGGGGTGCATGTGTGAAATAGTGTGTTGATTCAGATACATGTTATCTTGGAAATTAGTGGGCTATGTTCAATTTTATCTTGCCATACACGCCTAATTACTAGCAGTTTATAGGGTGCGGAAATTAAAATGCGGAAATGTAAAGATGCGGAAAGATAAATGTCCTACGCTATTACATGGCTTTGGGGTAGATACATAATTTAAACTTGCGGGAAATAAAAGCCTAATTTAAACTATTACATCCCATTAGCAGTTACATTATTTGAAAAAAAAAAGAAAACGATAAAAGAAATCGTCTGAAACGGAAAACCTGTAAGAGAATGAGAAAATCGGAAAATACGATGAAATCGAATAAGAGAAAAATGTTAGTAAAAATGCAAATTTTGGAATGAGAAAATATGACATGCCGAAATAACATAAATATGCTAAAATAATTTTTTGGGATTTTTTGGATGCAATTAAATAATTTAAAACTAATTAAAAGTGATTTTAATGCTAAATTATGAATAAAAATAAATATGCATGCAAAATGATATTTTTTAATTTTATAAATTAAATAAGTATTTTCTGAAATTAAATGCAAAAGGAAAAAATATTTTGATGATTTTTAATGCATGAAATAAAATTATGAAACTAATTAAAATATATGCAAAATATTAAATAAAGAAAATAGAAAAAAAGAAATATGTTAGTTTGTGAAAAGAAGAAAACAACTGGTCTCGTGGTGGTTCGAATCGAGACCTTTGAGCATCTTTCAATACCAACCTTAACCATCGGACAACGTGTCTTTGGTGTTTGAAAAGTTGAAATCAAACATTTATGAATGTTGACGTCATGGTTATATTCCAAACACGCAACGGCGTGGACCCCGATTATTTTGAATGGACGAATCAAGCTCTCCTCGTACACGCCAGCCTCGTCGGTCCACGCCACCAACGACCCGAGCTCTAGTTCGCCGCCTTCTCCGGCGACCTCAAACCTCGAAACCCGAATACGTAGAAATAAATGGAAAAGCGGTACCTTACCCTCCTAAATCGGACCCTACGAATCCATTGGTGATATTGGTTTCTCTGAAAACGCTAGATGATCTGGTTCGATCGAACACCGAGAAGCCCTAACTATGGCATATCGTGTTTCTCACGTCCGAGCTTGTATGTAATGGCCTGGATGTGACCTAATATGTGCCCCGAGTTCAAACAAACACACAAGAAACGTTAACAATGCATGAATTTGTGAAATCAAAATCAAGAATATACCAAATCGGAGCAAGTTGTATGGCACGATCCGGGCAACATGGCTTGAGTAAGGATGCTTTTGCTTGTGGAACCTCCCGAGCACGCTTGATGGTCGCACACCTTGAATCTTGCTAGAAATTAAAATTCAATTTCACAAGTTTGAGAAATTTTTGCAAGAATAAGGTTATGCTTTGAGCTAGGTTTCGTGGCTTGTGATACAGCTTGCTTGGTATTTATAGAAGAGTTCGAGAGGAAAACCAAGGAAAAGATTGGATCATCAATGTGCATTTATATTTTTCGCATAAAATCAAATATTGGCAAAAATTTGATTTTCTCATCAATGTAAAGGCTAGCACGAATTTGGCAATTGTTATGGGCTTTCTTGGACCCCAAGCATGATATAAAATCATTCCTTTTGAAAAAATACTTTATTTTCATATTTTATATAATTTAATTTTGAATTAAATGGTTTAAAATCCAAAATTAAATCAATAAAATAGAAAATTGCCATGGCCAAGCATTTATGGGTCACAAATAATGTCATGAGTAAGTTTGGATCAAAAGATTATAGGCCCATTTGGAAAATTTTGCATTTTGACCAAAATGTCCTTTTGTGCAATTGTCCAAAATTGCCCAACTTCTGAATAGTGTATCTTGCTCAATTTTCCATATTTTTGAGTGTTCTTGGACTTTTTGGAAATCTCTAAGAGTCCTCTAACCAACCGTTTTGGTCTCATCTCAATTGGAGTTTCCATGCTAAATATATCCTCAAAACAAAATGTTGACTTTTTGTTGACTTTGAAAATGACCTGTAATGTTTTGAGCCATACCTCTCAAATGAAGCATTTTTTGAACATTCTTGTGAGACATGAAGTTGTAGAGAATTGAATTTCCTTCAAAACAAGAGGTGGTGGGAAAATTTCTGAAAAAGTATGAGAAATTTATGATCAGTCAAAGTTCAGTTGACTTTTCACCTAGAAACCCTAATTTAGAAAGTTTGACTTTTGAGCAAATCTTGAGTTTTCTTGATGAATCATGATCAACCCTTGATCAAATGATGAATGTAACTTCAAAATAAGGATGTTGACCAAAATCATGAAGTTTGATCGTATGTTGACCACAGTTGACTTTTGTCCAATACAACCGATTTTCAACCATCCGAGCAATTGTTCGAGGAAACTTGACTTGTGAGGCTTGAAACTTGACATGGAGAATCTTTGAAGCATATGAGGAGGCATGATGACCATTGGAGATGTTGGAAGTCCATCTTGATTTGATAGATACCAAACCCTAGTTTGGGTTGATTGTCTAGAGAGAGTTTGTCCGTCAACTCTCGAGGAACTTTCGAGTATGGATGTATGAGATGTCTTGAGAAGATGGAGGGAAAATTTTGGGGTATTTCCCTGCTCAATCTTCTTGTACCGAAGGTTAGATTGGCATGGGTGCCTTCGTGACTGGAGGTAGAAGATGATTGAACACTGAGTACTCCCGAAAATTTGCACTCGTTGTTGGTTGATGATACGGAATGGGCTTACGATGCCATTCGAGACTTTGCTGGAGAATGAGTCGTATAGACTCGAGGTTGTTGATATGAGAATTGACGGGATGGGCTTAAGATGCCATCCGGAAAGATCGACTCGGGAGTGAGCCGCAGACGCTAGGCTCTCAGAGACGCCTTGAAAGGAGAGGAGCATGGAGACGGGCTTAAGATGCCATCCGAGGGAGTCGTACACGCTAGACTTTGTGTTCATCTTTAGATGAAGTTATTGGTTTGTATTGGTTTTAACCAAATATGCAGATTCAAAATGGAGAAATGTTGATAAATGGTCGAGATGGGCTTAAGATGCTATCCAAGGCAACCGAGTCGTATTTGCATCTGAGGTCGCTGTGATAATAAGGAGTCGATAGATCTTCGTGTTGACTACCGAGGGGATAGTAGCTTAAAGTGTGACATTTCGCTAGCATCGGTGTTGGTCCACCGCTTGTTATCGGAGGATAACTTGTGATCGCTCGGATAGGGTTTCCCATCTAGCTTCGGGTCTTATCTCCGGATCCTGTCGGAGGACAACGAGGGCGGTCGTCGATAGTTTTCCACGAGATTCGGGCTTAATCCTCGGACCAGCCGTCGAAGGACAACTAGGGGCGGTCTTTCGATAGTTTTCCGTCGAGATCGGGCTTAATCTCGACCTCTTTGCCAAGTATGACTCTCACCTGCTTTTGAAAAAAAAGAAACCTTGATAGAATATTTGTTAGTCTTATGCAAAGTATGATGCATGACAATGTATATGAATGACATATGCATTAATTATGACTTTATGAGTAATGTATGAATGATAGATGTTGTGGTATTTCAAAACATATCCATCTTGAAGAAGATGCGGATGTTCGCTGAGGATTTCTCGACTTGCTTGGGGATGAAGATCCCGAGAAGAAAGATATCTTTGATTCTTCGTGCACTATCTCACCAAGTTTCGTGCCTAGATATTGTTGAGGAAGGTAGAGATTGAGAAGCTCGTTGTCGGAGATCTAATATATAGACCTCACTGGGAGAGTCTCGGGAGAAATTGCTGGGGATCTTGCATGTAGATCCTGGAAAAATGGGAGGCGTCATCGGGATTTTGAGTGTAGATCTCACCGGAGAGCGTTGATGGTTGCTGGGAGACCGGGGCCCGTTGGAATCTCTGATCGGGAATAGAAGATGTAGATTTTCTCCGTGCTATCCGACCAAGTCTCAAGTCCGATACCGCTGAGAAAAGGGAATTGGGAGATATTCACTGGTGATAAATACCCTTCGGGGATGAAGTGTTACTGCTCGGAGATCGATGTAACATTGCT